>PVKV010014973.1:0-55474 GCA_004027835.1 Alouatta palliata
TTATGTGCCTTGGGGTTGCTCTTTTTGAGGAATATCTTTGTGGTGTTCTCTGTATTACCTGGAGTTGGGTATTGTCTTGCCTTGCTAGGTTAGGAAAGTTTTCCTGGATGATATCCTGAAGAATATTTTCCAGCTTGGATTCATTCTCTTCGTCACATTCAGGTACACCTATCAAATGTAGATTAGGTCTTTTCACATAGTCCCATATTTCTTGGAGACTTTGCTCATTCCTTTTTACCCTTTTTTCTCTAATCTCGTCTTCTCATTTTATTTCGTTAAGCTGGTCGACCTCTGAAATCCTTTCTTCTGCTTGATCAATTCGACTGTTAAAACTTGTGCATACTTCAAGAAGTTCCGTATTGTGTTTTTCAGCTCCATTAATTCACTTATATTCCTTTCTAAATTGTCCATTCTCATTAACATTTCATCATACCTTTTTTTAAGGTTCTGAGTTTCCTTGCATTGGGCTAGAACATATTATTTTAGCTCACAGAAGTTTCTCATTATCCACCTTCTGAAGCCTGATTCTATTCCTCACATTCATTCTCAATCAGGCCTTGTTCAGTTGGTGATGAGGAACTGCAGTCCTCTGTAGGAGGAAACGCATTCTGGTTTCGGGTGTTTTCAGCCTTGCACTGGTTTCTTCCCATCTTTGTGGATTTATCCACCTGTCGTCTGTATAATTGCTGACTTTCAGATTAGGTCTCTGAGTGGACGTCCAGCTTGTTGGTGGTAAAGTTTTTTCTGTTTCTTAATTTTTCTTCGGCGGATGCCCCTCCCCCACAGAGCTGGACCTTTCCAGGTTCAGCTGTACTTGCTGTGAAACTCTCAATCTTCAGCAGTTCCAATTGCTGTTTTTTTTGTTGTTGTTGTTGGGGAGGGGGGGACCAGTCTTCCCCTGTGGCGACCCACTACGCTGGCTGAAACAGCGGCGTTAAGATTCGTGGCGCTTTTCTGCCCAGGAATCTCCCGGTCTGGTTCCCCACTTCAGTCCGCTTTTCAATCAGCTGAATGGGAGACTCTGCTTTTCCGGAGCTCCAAACGCCAACCAAAAGGGCACTCAGTCCCGTATACTCCGGACTGAGAACCGCCGCACCGGAGCGCCTGCTAAACGGCCGTGCCCGCCAAAAGAGTCACGCTGGCAACCTGTAGGGCTCCTCCGCCAAGAATTTCTTGGTCCGTGGACAATAAAAATTCGTCTGAAAATGTGGCGTCCACTCACTCTCTGTGCTTTCAGTGGGAGCTACAATCCTGAGCTGCTGCTAATCGGCCATCTTGGATCTCTCTCCCACTACTGCCTACCTTTTTTTTTTTTTTTTTTTTTTTTATATATACTTTTTATTGCATTTTAGGTTTGGGGGTACATGTGAAGAACATGCAAGATTGTTACATAGGTACACACATGGCAGTGTGATTTGCTGCCTTCCTCCCCATCACTTATATCTGTTATTTCTCCCCATGCTATCCCTCCCCAACTCCCCACCCCCTGCTGTCCCTCCCCTTTATCCCCCGACAGACCCCAGTGTGAGATGCCTACTTTTAAAGGGCTTCTCCTAGGTCTCTCAGAGCAGGTAAAAATATCAGCACAACTCTATAGTGGGATTCCCACAACCTTGCAAATGATCCAGAGAGCACCAAGTTTCATACATGACTGCCTCCTGTTTTTCTTACGCTAGGCCATCTTCTGGGATGCTCTAAGATCATGACGTTCATATGTGTTCTCCCAAGTGCAATCTACTAGATAGGGCCTAGCTTTCTGTTGTACATTACTCTATCCTAGATGTCTAAATGTTTCCTAATATTGGCTTTGTAGATAATATTTTGCCCCCCACCATCTTTCCCTCCTCCACATTTTCATAAACCCAGGCAATACTCTCATAATAAAAGACAATTCTTTCAAGTCTACATTTCTTTTCTAGCACCTACCACCTATGACAGGAAAACAGAACTGATGCAAGAGGAAGGGATATAGGCTGGTTTGTTGTCAAGAAAAGCTGAGATTCTGTATAATTGGTATTCAGGTTGAAATGATGTTTTTAACTGAATACAAAATATTTTCTTAGTCCAGGCTTGTTATAAAGTGTTTTGTGGAGAAGACTATGAAACTGATTCACCAATATGGAAGAAACCAGGATGTCTGCAGTTTACAGAACCAAAGTAAAATGTATCCTGACATATTGCCACCAGGGAAAGCAGCTGAAGCTACATTAAAGCAAGGTTTTTCAAATATGTAAATCAATAACAGAAGTAGCATTATTGTAATCACTAATATGGATATCAGAACCTTAAAAATAGAACCAATATAACTCTGAAATTTCTACTGTGCCAGAAGGACCCAATCCTCATGAATGTAACATAATCAGATTTGATGAAATATGAAAATTTTTGTCACGTGAAGTCCTATGTTGCCTGATACCGAAGCTAGGCGTCTCAATAGGTAGAGACAATGTTTGCCTTGACTATCCCTGGCGTGGATGTTTGGTCCCTGTTTGTATACCCTCAATTACTTTCAACCTACCTTGATAAATCAATTTTAGAACAAATTCTAATAATTCTTGAATGTCTTACCTATGAATGAAAGTTAAGATAAAGAAAAGAAGGGAAGTTGGAGAAAATAGTGAAGTCTACATTTCTAAAGACTCACCTTGCAGTATGCAATTCTTTTCAGTAGTAACACTCATCTGACTTTCTCCCCAATTTTTCATTTTCTACCTGCTATGTACAGACACTCAAAGAACACTCAAAGAACAGGCGCACAGTGTTGAGAAAGAGTGGTCCATTTCTATTTCAGGACCAAACTAGTTAAAGTGCAGGGAATGAAAATGAACATGGGTAGGAACTTAACTTGATTTCTGTCTCAGAGGATGGGATTGCTCTGGGGCTTTCAGATTCCCTTGATGAGCACAAAACAACAGGAAGAGACCAATGTAAACTTCTCCAGAAGCATGCACACATTTCCCCAGTGTTTCTTATTTGAACCCCCTTGAGAAAAGCCCATATCTTCCTGGAACCAATATTTATACCTAAGAGGAAAGGAGGAGGAATGACTCTTCCCCCATCAGTGATCGAGAGAAACTCAAGACTGCTTGCTTTCAACTTAAAATTTTCCAGAATCCATAATAGTCCTCACCTGGTGCTCTGTAGTTCAGCATCACTCTCTCATTTATCTTTGTATGGTGGTTAAAAACATTTCCAAACTTTTTTGAGAATTCCCAAATTCCCAAACTTTTTTTGTTGTTTAGAGTTTCATGGTGGCTTTTCTCCAAAGATAAACCTACCTAATTATTTCCCAATTGTATAAGTAATAACTAGATAGTACTGCTGTCATAATTTTCATTGCTTGTACAAGCATGAGTAACACTGTAAACATTTCATGCGTATAGCTCCTTTTGAAAATTAAGGTTTCAGGATCTTTATTGATTTCTTTGAGATAATAGTCTTAATCCCATTAACTTGTCTAAAGTTTTACAAATTGAAAACATTAATTAATTGTTTTATTATAAGTTAAAATGTGCTTTCAAATTGTTGTCATTTAAATAATTTTTATTTGTACAGATATTTTTAATGTTCTAAAAAATTTTATGAATTTATTCCAATATATTTATGATGTTGGCATTTTGCTTTCAAAGGATTGTCTTGCACACAGTTTTATTACTTTTCACTTATATAATATTTAACGCTTTAAGGGTTTTTCCTTCATTATTTCTCTATTTTATTGAAAATTAATTTTACTTCACATGTAACATCAGGATGTTTTTATTTTCTATAGAATTTTGATTATAGTTGTAATTACCTCATTAACAGAAGGTGTTTTTAGGGATTTGGTTTAAATTCTCATTGTTTTGATTTCTCTCTTATAATTTGCTTATTAAACTTTGGATTTGATATATTATATGCAAAGAAAATAAGCTGAAAATTTTCTATTTCAAAATATAATAACGTTAATGTATCATTTTCATGGTTAGCTGCTTCTGTTCATTTGTTTTCTTTGAAATGTATTTACTAATGGAATGTCATAAAGTCTACCATATTTATGTCTCCATTCCATTGTAATTGATTTTTTATGTAGATAGTGTGAGATAGGATCAAGATTATTTTTTCATTCTGAAAACCCAATAACTCAAAATAATTTATTGAAGAAGCCATTATTACTTTACTGCACTGCAGTGCTATCTTTGTTATGTGAATATATGCAAGTCTATTTATGTTATCCTCTCTTCATTTCCATACAAATACTTATACAAATACTACACTTTCTGAATTGCTAAAGCTTCATAATAGGTTTGATATCTGGTGTTGTGTATCTTTCAACTATATTTTATTTCTGCAAGACTACCTTGATCATTTTTGTGATCCATTTCATTTCAATATACACTTTAGGATCTACATATTTATATCTGCAAAATCAAATACTGTAATCTTATTGGAATTACATTGAATCAATAGATCAATTTTGAAGATAATTCATAACTTTAAAATTTGAATCTTCCATTCAATGTGCATATAATAATTCCCAGTTTCTTCAGCAACTTTTATATTTTTTAAAAAATATCTTGTTATTTCTATTGTAGTGGTCTTACCCATTTTTACATAAAATTAAAGCCAGATCAAGGTTTCTCATCCTCAGTACAATGGACATTTTGGGCAAGATAAGCCTTGTGATGAGGGTCTGTGCTATGCTCTGTGGGATATTTACCCACATCCCTAACCTTTAGCCACTGGATTCAAGCACCTTTGACCTGCGGCAGTATCTTCAGACATTCTCGCCGGGCGCGGTGGCTCACGCCTGTAATCCCAGCACTTTGGGAGGCCGAGGCGGGTGGATCACGAGGTCAAGAGATCGAGACCATCCTGGTCAACGTGGTGAAACCCCGTCTCTACTAAAAATACAAAAATTAGCTGGGCGTGGTGGCGTGCGCCTGTAGTCCCAGCTACTCGGGAGGCTGAGGCAGGAGAATTGCTTTAACCCGGGAGGCGGAGGTTGCGGTGAGCCGAGATCGCGCCATTGCACTCCAGCCTGGGCAACAAGAGCGAAACTCCGTCTCAAAAAAAAAAAAAAAAAAAAAAGAATTTTCAAATCCTTGTGGAGTAATTTTATATGTCTTTATATGTACCATGGTGAAATTGCAGTTGGAAGTGACTTCTTAGAGGAAAATATATGTTAAATCAAAGGAATGAATTAAGCTAAGTGAAATGGAGAACTAACCAGCTACTATGAATGAAAATAAGGTAATGAGGACAAATGACCCAACCCCAGTACCCACACCTAGTGTCTCTGTGACTGAGCATCTCTCATCCTAATGACTGCGGGCTCAGAATCTTACTCTTTTCTCTCTGTTTCTCTTTCTGTATCACTGTGATGTAGGTAGCATTTGTTTAGCCTTTACTAAACTATTTTTATTTAGTATCTAAATTATTTTTTTAAAAATTCCTAGGTGCTGCAGGAAACACAAATATAACCCAATGAAGGATAAAGCACTAATAAAGAAGAATTGATCATTTACATGGAAAGAAAGTGCTATCCTCAGATAACAGAGAGGATGCTAACCTGTCTTGAAAAGTTTAGATTAGCCTTGAACAGTGGAATCTCCATCTTCTAAGTGGAGAATGAAAACTGTCAGTGTGAAAGTATTGTATGGGAAAAGTTTAGAGAAAGATGGTGACACGTGTCAATGTGACCAACTAATAGAAATTAAAATAAGCCAAAGGTGAGAGTTTAAGTTATTGACCATAGTGATTGTAGAAAAATAGAATGATAGATGGTAGAACAATTTCAAAAGAGGACAGGAAATCATAGAATATTAGATATGCAATAATAAAAGCTACCAATTAATTAGTAAATTACTCAACAATTACTATTTTATATATACACATACTATATATGTGTATTTCTTGTTAAAATGTTAAACTTGATTATTTTTTAATTATTTACAAATGAGGAAACTGAGGCTCAGAAATTTCAAGGGAGCTTACCAAGCTACTAAGCTCATATGAGGGCCAGATTTAAATACAGGCCTACCTCTGTCCAGACCTTTCTGTTGATATCATTTCACTACATCATATAGAAAAACACATATATATTATTATATCATTTCACTGTATCATAGTGTCTGGAAGATTATGAAATATACAGTCTCTTCATTACATGGGATACTAACTAGTACATTTACAAAATTATCTAACTATTACCACAATCCAATTTTAGAACATTCCATCCCTTCAAAAAGATCCCTTATATCCATTTGTAGTCATTTCCTGTTCTCGTCCCCATTCTGGACATCCACTAATCTACTTTCATTTTTCATTTGTCTTTCAAGAATATTTCATAAAAACTTAATTCAATTGTGCCTGGCTTCTTTTGTTTACATAATATTCTTGAGACCCATTCATTTTATAAACTGTGTTAATATCTTATTTCTTCTTTCCTGTTGAGCAGTCTAGAAAAAAAAAGGAAAAAAAATGTTTCTTCTTCTTGCTGAATGATTTTCACTGTACAGATATACTTATTTTGTGTATCCATTAACCAGATGATGAACAACAATTCTGTTTTTCTCTAGGCTTTGGCTACTGTGCATAATTCTGCTATAAATATTCATATGCAAATGTTTGTGTGAACATGTTTTTGTTTCTACTGTATGGAATCCTAAGAGTGGAAATGCTAGGTCATATGGCAAATTCATTTTTAACTTTTTAAGATGCCGCCAAACTGTTTTCCAAAGTGGGCTGTCTATTTTACATTTTCACTAGCAATATATAGGCGTCTCAGTTTCTCCACAACCAATAACACTTGTTAATCTTTATCTTTTTATCACAGTCATTCTAGTGAGTATGAAAAGGGCAACTCTAAACACAGTTTAATATCAGGAATACATACATACTGCCAATGTAAATAACATTATATGTTGATCTACCCAAGAATGAAATGGGCAGTGTTGTGAAACAGAGATTACTTCTTTACTAAACTTTTCAAGTAGAAGTTCCATAACTTCTTGTCAGGAATAGCATAGGAGATATCATTGCATTTAATAAATTATTGAATATGAGGAAATTTAAGGTCCTATGCTGTGTGCCCTACTGTATCCTAAGGAAAATAATAGCTACACTAAATGGAGCACCAATGATGATATCCCCTTTTTAAACTTCAGAAATGAAAGAACAGAAATAAAATACCATGATTCATATCAGGTAATAAGTGGTTGAAAAGGGTCTGAACCTAAGTTTATAGGAATCCAAATAAACCTGGTTCCTTACTATTTCTACTGTTCTGTCCCCAAAATGTTAGAGAAGATATAAGATTTTTTTCCCTTTGTTTCTTTTAGGGAGACATGACATATGTACATTAATCATTAAAACTTTTTAAGCTAATACCTGCCTAGGTGTTTATTAATAATTATCACAAATATGATTCACCTTCAGAAATTAATAAATCAATGAGAAAGAAAATATCTATAAAGGCTCCTGGATAAATTAAAGTTCAAACTTAAGTATAGAGAATAGATTTGGGGAGGTAGAGATTGAATGTCTTCCATTTATGTTTGAAAATGGGGTGTTGTGGTTAGATTGATGGTGACAGTGGCTCATTTGGAGCAGCTGCTGGGAAGATGCCAGCTGCAGCAAGGGAGGCACAGCTGGGGCTGTGTACTCCACAAAACTGACAAGAGCTGGAAAAGAGTTATCCCAACAAGAGCCCTGGGCCCTACCAAGTTGGTGGGGCAGGAGCTGCAGCCACCCTGTTATGGCTTTGGATATGGGCATCCCTGCACTCTTGCAGCTGGGGAAGCCCCCTTCCCCAACAGGCTTGGAAGTGCCTGCTCCCACTCCCTGGCCTTTCTCAACTCCCAGTGCCCACTCCAGTATGGAGCAAAGTTGTGGCCAAGCCCAGGTTCTATTGCATCCCAGCTGTGTGTGCATGCACTCAGAGTGAGGCTGACATGCCAACTCCCTGCCGCCCTGTCTCCCCCTGGACTTTGAGTGCCAGTGAACACAGGAGCACAGGCCAAGGGGCTGAGGGCGGCTCAGTGCAGGCCTGTAGGCATCCCTTGGCCTGGACAGCCTGCATAACATGAACGGCAGGAGGCAGACAGATTCCTTGGTAGGAGGGATGGGTCCCCAGTGAAGCCCCACCTTCATGCCAAGGATGGCCTGAAGCCTGGGATCTGGGCTGCCGGTTCTGGGTGAAGTCCACAACCCAGAGTGAGAACTTCATTGATGCCTTTTGGCCAATTAGATGGTGCTTTCTCCAGGCCCACCCATAGCTACCCATGGGCCAATCAGCATGCACTTCCTCCATTCTGAGCACATAAAAGCCTCAGACTCAGCCAAACTCAGTCACTCATCGGGGGCACCTGCCTGCAGAAAGGAGCTACTGACTTCAGATATCCTGAGAGCTGTTGTTTTGCTTAATAAAGCTCCTCTGCACCTTGTTCAACCTCCAGTTGTCCATATATCCTCATTCTCCCTGGATACAGGAAAAGAACTTGGAACCCAGCAAATGGTGAGAGCTAAAAGTGGTGTAACATGTTCCTGGCCCACTTGCCAAGCTGTGAGTGGTGACATGCTCCTGGACTATGAAAGTAAAAAGTGGTGATCCTTCCGGTGGCTCAGACTTCAGGATTACCCAAGCCAGAGCTGCTGTAAAAACTATAGCCCTCCCACCCTCTGCCAGTGCTGGGTAGCCAATCCACAGGACAGGAAACAGTGGCGAGGCCAGGTCAGCTGACAAGCTGTAGGTCAGAGTCGGGTGATGGGATTGAAAGGGTTGTAACACAAATGGGCTGAAACACACCCCCAAAACTCACCCCCTCATTTGCTTCATTGTGGGCAGTGAGAAAGAAAGAAGAGCTTCTGGGAGCCCAGACCTCAGGACTCCCTGAGTCAGGGCTATGACAGGCTGTACTACCTTCTTTGGGACTCTGCAGTCCCTGGCATCTCTGAGCTTTTGAGTGCCACTACATTCCCCTTGTCCAGATGCTGGTGCCCTGGATGCAGTGGAAGCCACTTGCAGTATGCTTGGTCCGACTGCAGCCTCACATGAAGTCGATGTTTCTGCTGGTACCTGGAGCTGCCTGCCCCACCACAACAGCCAGTGTGCCTGGCTGTGTGCAGTGACCAGACCCCTGTGTTTGCTCACTCATATACTTCTCACCACTTTTACCTTTGGCAAGCTTGGGATCCAGGCTGGTAGCACAAGCCAAGTGCAGCCTGCCAGGCCAAGTGGGTGGAAAGAGCCCAGTGGGCATGAGCAAAACTCAAACAGAGGCACCACCAGCCACAGAAGTATCTGTCTGGAAAAGTGACATCCTAAGAATCCTGTGACAAGATCAGAGACAAATTATGGCAAATTGAGGAGAATATGAGGCAAATAGCATCCCTGGATAACAGGAGTTTCTTTAGGGGATTGTAGGAGATAAAGATTTTTTTCATGATAATGGAAATAGCTTACAGATGACTCTGAATATAGGATAGAGATACACTGTATGTCAGTGGGGAACAGTAAAAAATATATATTCAAATTGTTTTTTTAAGAAGACTGGCACAAAATAGTTGAATACTGAATCATTTGGTATATCAGGGAGTAAGTAAGAGATGCGACATAAAATGCCATTGTGAAAATCTAGGTGTAAAATATGAAGAGGTGGGTTTAGGTAAAATCCAAGAGACAACAGGAAAAAAAAAGCAGTTCAAAGAAAATTTTCACCTAATGCAACATCTATTAGATTTATGAAGTGAAAGATGGAAGAATCAAAGAGAACTCTTTAAATCTCAATTATAATTCAGTGGAAAGGCTCAACAAGAAAGGGAAAGGCAAACAATTCCCAAAATTTTGAAACAAGCTTCACAGGAAGAACACAAAATGTATCCAACAAATTGTCCTGATGATTATTCAGTCTACTCTCCAAGGCTTCATTGTTACACACTTGAGGATTGTGGGTGACTGAAATTCCAAAGGACTCTTTTGGGTGAGTAATGGGTGGGGCTGCTGTGTTTCTGGCTGATGTAATAGCACACAAACTCTAGGCAAGTCCTACCCAAAGACAGGTTGCATCTCCTTGATGACACAGCAATAACACCCTGCCTTTTCACATCTACAGAAAGGCAGAGTACACACAGTAGGAGGGCAGAGGCATCAAAATTCCGGAATATTTGCAAAAAATACTCATTGAGTGTAGGATTTATAATCTGTATGTTTATTGCCATTATTTAGGGAGTGAACTTCTGCAAATAATTCTTACAGTCTTTTATGTGCCTCACCAAAACTGCAGATCTTGTACTGAAAGACTCATTATGAAGAAACAAGCAGCAAGGAAGCACTAGAGAGAACAAAACTGTGGGTTGAACCTGTATATCTTTCTCTTGTTTACTGGGTAAGACCAAGGTGGTATGGCTTGATGGATAATGATATTTCAGGAAAAGGATACAGCAATTTATTCTGGTAATGTCACTTTTGTTGCAAAGGGGATGACTAGCTGCTCTGTGTGTGAGAAGATGACCATGGCAACAAAGAACCCCAACCAGACTGTGGTGAGCCATTTCTTCCTGGAGGGTTTAATGTACACAGCTGAACATCCTAGCCTTTTCTTCCTCCTCTTCCTTCTCACCTACAGCATCACCGTGGCTGGGAATCTCCTCATCCTCCTAACTGTGGGCTCTGACTCTCACCTCCGTTCACCCATGTACCACTTCCTGGGGCACCTCTCCTTCTTGGATGCCTGTTTGTCTACGGTGACAGTGCCCAAGGTCATGGCAGGGCAACTGACTCTGGATGGGAAGGTGATCTCCTTTGAGAGCTGTGCTGTACAGCTTTACTGCTTCCATTTTCTGGCTAGCACTGAGTGCTTCCTATACACAGTCATGGCCTATGACCGCTATCTGGCTATCTGTCAACCCCTGCACTACCCAGTAGCCATGACCAGAAAGATGTGTGCAGTGCTGGCTGGAATCACCTGGGCCATAGGTGCCACACACGCTGCAATCCACACCTCCCTCACCTTCCACCTGTTCTACTGAGGGCCTTGCCACATTGCCTACTTCTTCTGCGACATCCCCCCTGTCCTAAAGCTTGCCTGTACAGACACCACCGTTAATGAGCTAGTCACACTTGCCAGCATTGGCATCGTGGCTGCAGGCTGCCTAATCCTCATCGTTATTTCCTATGTCTTCATCGTGGCAGCTGTGTTGCGCATCCGCACAGCCCAGGGCCGGCAGTGGGCCTTCTCCACCTGCACTGCCCACCTCACCGTGGTGCTCCTGTACTATGTGCCACCTGTCTGTATCTACCTGCAGCCTCACTCCAGCGAGGCAGGAGCTGGGGCCTCTGCTGTCTTCTACACTATCATAACTCCGATGCTCAACCCTTTCATTTATACTCTGCGGAATAAGGAGGTGAAGCATGCCCTGCAAAGGCTTTTGTGCAGTAGCTTCCGAGAGTCTGCAGCAGGCAGCCCACCCCCGTAGTCTGTGCTATCAAAACTCACAATTTGCCTGCCAGGAAAGCAGCAACTCAAAATGAGTAGGGAAAATCATTCAGGTGGAAATCAGAATAACTGAGTTGCAACTCAGCCACAAACTTTCCCCCAACTTTGGCCAAATGGTCTCCCTCATTCTCTCCCTCACAAACACTTCATCTAGAAAATGAGAAGACTGGATTAGATGATGTCTAGAGTCTCTCCAAAATGTAAGTTCTATGGCTCAGAGGTATGTGAAATGCTATTCATATCCTCATTTGTATTAGTAAATGGTTGTTTCCTTTTTATGAAATAACTTTATTAAATACATAATACATATTAAATAATACTATAAAGAAAAATATAAAATACAATGAAATGAACCTTTGTATACATATTTCCCAGGTTTGGAGAAGAAACCACATTTTTTAAAATTTATAACATACAAGAAAAGGGACTTGTCCAAGGTGACTTAGGCAGTGTCATTATCTTTATTCTCCCACTCACTGTAGTGTATAACTAAGGCCACACTGAGAAGTAGAAATAACATGGGTTTTGGTGTCAATTGAGCCTACCAGTATTCTAATCCTGATCCAACCAGTCCTACTCGTAGAATTTTGTACAAATGTCATAATTGGAGTTTTAGTCTCCACTTTCAAGAGTAAGAGTTAAAATAATGGCTTTGTAGGATATGATGAGGTCTAAATAAAATAATTATATTAAGTGTCATGTAAATAGGTGCTCCAGTTTTGTATCAAGCTGGCTGCAGAAATCAAAGAGAGCTTATCATACAAGTTAAGGTTCAAATTGTTTCTGAAGGATTAGCAAGGTTTTAATATATTTGTTGAATTTATAGGCCAACTAAAAAAGAAAGGGCATTTCTAGACTTCAAAATTATAAAAGATAACTCAAGGTTTTAGTTAAAGCAGCTTATCATACAGGAGGAGGGATTTGTGTCGTATTCACCTAAACTATTCTATAAAATGAAGATGTCCTTGAATGTCAATCTAAAGAATTCAGATTATGCCCTAGGCATTCTACCTGTTTACTTTCCTCCTTCTTGTCATCTACAGTAATACCTTTATCCTGAGAAGCCACTTCTTTAAATGCTAAACTGTGAGATAAATTAGAAAGAAAGAGAAAAAAAGGACAATTGGTATACTGGCCAGTTAATTAACTATTATAACATTAGACATAAGATAATAAAAGCATTGCTAAACCTAGGTGAAGATACTGAAGATGAAGAGGCATTTTATAGAATTAGATTAGAAGTGTTTCAAAGAGAAAAAATTATAAGACTATTAGAATGGGAATAGTAACTATAATCTTTTTTTTTACATTTTTAAATTTTTAATTTTTTTATTGTTTTATTATACTTTAAGTTCTAGGATACATGTGCAGATCGTGCAGGATTGTTACATAGGTCTACACATGCCATGGTGGTTTGCTGCATTCATTCCCCACCATCTATATTAGCTATTTCTCCTAATGTTATCCCTCCCCAGTCCCCGCACCTCCTGCTATCCCTCCCCTAACTATAATCATTTTCTGACACATGTGTATACAAAGCACTGTACTAGTTGCCTGGTCTATGTTAATCCTCATAAGAAATATATTTTGCAGCAATATTTTATTGTTATTTATGATACACAGATAAGGGAACTGAGACTAAGTAAGATAAAATAATTTTATAAGGCTATGCCAATCATAATAGTTAAAGCCAGGATTTCAACTTAAATCTGTATGTTTTTAAAGACTACACATTTCAATTATACAATAGTACTTTAGAGATAATCAAATCCCAGCCCCATTTTTTACTCAATATATCAGAGATCTCAAAATCCAAGCCTTTAATAAAGAGAGGTCCTTTCTCAGATAAGGATTCCTTGGCCTTTGAATAGTGCCTAGTCCTCTGTAAATGCAGAAACTGAACCTAACATTTATGGAAAGAAAAAAAAGAGAGAAAGAAGTGCAGTGAAGATACATCATTCATCCAGAATTCAGAACTGTTCTCCCTTGTTCTATTATCTCAGAGGCATTGATGGATAATAGGCAAACTCACCATTCCTATCAGAGTAGACTTGAAATGAAGGTGGAATGTATGAGAGTTAAATGTAGAATGGGAGATGGTGTTGAAACAAGCTATGATCTTGTCTTACACCATTCCTCAATCTTGTTAAGTGGCTGCCTTCTAGAAATGAAAGGATAAGTTATGGAAGAAGACTGGCTGTACAATACCAATTACTCTCTTTTTCTTAACTTTGACCTTAACACTTTAACAGCAAAGATTCTCCAACACATTGGCTTATAATAGTCCTTCAAAATGGCACTACTTAATATCCTGCTTTACATTGTTATTAAATGTTTCATTGCATAACAAATCTGTAAAAACTAACACAGGAGTGAAAAACCATATATGTACCACATGTTCTCACTTATAAGTGGAAGCTAAATATTTAGTATACATGGACACAAAGAAGGAAATAACAGACACTGGGGCCTACTTGAAGGTGGAGGGTGGGTGGAGAAAGAAAAATGAAAAACTACCCATCAAGTACATGCACACTAACTGGGTGACAAAATAATCCGCACAGTAAACTCACGTGACATGCAATTTACCTGTACAACAAACCTATACATGTACTCCTGAACCTGAAATAAAAGTTTTTTAAAAAAGAAAGTTTTAGAAAGTAACTAAATAAAGAGAAAATAGCTTTATGTTTTCACATCTAGTTATTATTTATGGTACCTTTTATTTCTTTTCGTATATACAAGTTACAATGTAGTATCACTTTCTAATGTCATGAACACTTTTTAATGTTTATAATACCTCTTACATGGAAGTCTGCTGATGATGAATTCTTTTGATTTTATTATTTCTGTAAAAGTCTTAATTTTACATTTATTTATTGTTACACGTTTATTTTTGATAAATGTGGATTTACAGGTAGTTGTAAGAAATAACACAAAGAAAACATCAGGAAGATGGCAGAATAGGAGTTTCCAGCACTTGTCCTAATACAAAAACATCAATTTGAGCAAATATTCACATGCAAAAATACCTTCTTCACAAGAACTGAAGAATCCATGTGATAGCACCTGAATGAAGCACAGAAATAAGAGAGTAGGAAGGACAGTTTTACATTGAAGGACAGCTTTACATCATCCATGTCACCCTTCCCCAACCCCAGACAACACAGGAATGAGAGATCCTCATTGTAGGGAAGGAGAGCGATGAGTGCCCCAGACTTGTTCATGTACTGGTGCACCAGGACCAGCCCAGTAAACTCCAGCATCAGGCCAGCCTATATAGTCCCAGGCTTCAGGCTCATCTCCACAGATGCACACTTCAGACCCACACCAGTTAGCAGAATGAAGAATAATAAAGATCAGAGCAGAAATGGATAAAATAGAGACTAAAATATATTTAAAAAGATCAATGAAGCTATAAATTGTTTTTTTGAAAAAAAATTTCTAAAACTTTAGCAAGGTTTTCTTTAAAAAAGACTCAAGTAAAATTATAAATGAAAGAGAAGATACAACTGATACTGCAGAGATACAAAGTTTCATTAGAGACTACCATGTACAAGCATTCACCATCAAATTAGATATTATCACCTAGAAAAAAATTGATAAATTTCTAGAAACATACAGCCTATCAAGATTGAATCGTAGGCCAGGCACAGTGGCTTATGACTGTAATCCCAGCACTTTGGGAAGCCAAGATGGGCAGATTGCTTGAGGCCAGGAGTTTAAGACCAGCATGAACAACATGGCAAAACCACGTCTCTACTAAAAATACAAAAACTAGCCAGGTATGGTGGTGCATGTCTATTGTCCCAGCTATTTGGGAGGGCGAAGGTGGAGGATCACCTGAGTCTGGGAAGTCAAAGCTGCAGTGAGCCAACATCGCACCACTGCACTCCAGCCTGGTGACAGGAGTAAAATACTGATGTAAAAATAAAACAAAACAAAACAAAAAAACAAAAAGATGAATCACAAAGAAATAAAACATCTGAATTGACAATGAGTACAGAGATTAAATCAGTAATAAACCTCCCAGTAAAGAAAACCTGGGACCTGATAGCTTCTCTGGTGAATTCTACCAGATATTTAAAGAGGAATCAATTCCAATCTTTCTCAAATTTTTCAAAAAAACTGGCAAGAAGAGAGAAGTTCCAAGTTTATTTTTTAAAGCTGTCATTACCCTAATACCAAAGCAGGAAAGAACACTACAGGAAAATTACACTCCAATATTCCTAAGGAACATAGATGTAAAAACCCTCCACAAATACTAACAAATTGAATTTAACAGCACATTAAAAGGATCATATACCATGAACAAGTGGAATTTATCCATGAGATGCAAGGATAAACACACCCAAATCGATAAATGTAATACCAATACTGAAAGAATAAAGAAGAGATCATCTCAACACATGCAGAAAAAGCATTTGATAAAACATCCTTTCATGATAAAAACTCTCAACAAAATTAAGTACAGAAGGAATGAACCTGAACACAATAAAGCCCATATACAACAAACCCACAGCTAACATCATATTTGACTGTGAAAAGCTAAGCGCTATGCCTCTAAGATTGAGAACAAGACAATGATGCCCACTTTGTCTGCTCCTTTAACATAGTACTGAAAGTCCAAGCCAGAGGTTTAGGAAAGAAAAAGGAATAAAATGCATCCAAATAAGAAAAGAAAACCTAAGATTTTATCTGTGAATGGCATGATCTTACATATAGAAAATGCTAAATACTCCACCCTCACAAACACCCACATGAAAGAAATTGTTAGAAATAATAAACTAATTTGATAAAGTTGTAGGATACAAAATCACCATACAGATAGCAGCTGTATGTTTTTAAACACTGTCAATTAACTGAGAAAAATTAAGAAAACCATCTCATTTCTAATAGCTTCAAAAAGAATAAGATACCTAAGAATAAACTTAACCAAGGAGATGAAAGTCTTATATAATGAAAACTAGAAAACACTGATGAAAGGAAATTAAGGCTGACATAAATGAATGTAAAGAGATTTCATGTTTACAGATAAATGAAAATGTTATTAAAATGTTTAGACTATCCAAATTAATCTATAGATACAATGCAATTTTTATTAAAATTCCAATGGCATTTTCTGAAGAACAGAAAAACAATTCTAAAATTCATATGGAACCACAAAAGTACCCAAATGGCCAAAGCAATCTTGAGTAAGGAAACAAAGCTAGAGGCATCACACTAATTGACATCAAAATATATTGCAAAGCTACAGTAATCAAAACATGATATCACTGGCAGAAAAATGGAATAGAATGGACCACTGGAACAGAATAGAAGGCCTAGTAATAAACCCATTCATACGTGTATGGTCAACTGATCTTCAATAAAACTGCCAAAAATACACAATTAGATAAGAACAGTCTCCAACAAATAGTATTGGGGATAACTGGATATTTACATGAAAAAAGAAAGTAGGAAAGAAAGAAGAACGAAAGAGAAAGAAAGAAAGAAAAGAATTGCACCTTTATTTTATACTATACACAAAAATTAGCTCCTAATGGATATTAAAAAGTAATACCTTGAACTATAAAATTTCTAATAGAGGAGGGGCTGGGTAAGGAAAAAAAAAACTTCTAATAGAAAATAGAAGGGAAAATCTTCTTGAAATTTGTCTTATTAAATGTTTTCTTAGATATGATCCAAAAACCTCAGGTAACAAAAGCAAAAATGGATAAATGAGACTGCATAAAACTAAAAAGCTTTTACACAGCAAAGGAAACAATCAACAAAATGAAAAAGCAATCTACAGAATAAGAGAAAATATTTGCAAACCATATATTTGATAATGGGTTAATACGCAAATCTATACAGAATTCCTATAACTCAATAGCAATAAAGTAAAATAAAATAACTCTGTTTAAAAATGTTTAAAGAAACTGAATGAACATTCACCCAGAGGAAACATCAGATGGCCAACAGGTATATAAAAGTGTACGTAATATCACATGTCATTGTGATTTATAATAAACATATATTTGTTCTTCATCCCAATTGTTGGCATGGAGGTCTTAAAACTCATGTAATGTCCAAAGTGAAGTGTTTTCTTTTTCTATGCTAATGATATTACTGATGACTGGGGATCCTGGATAGCCTCAAAATAGGGACTAATTCCTAGGGGAAGCAACTAAGTGATTAAATGGTTGGAATTTTCAGCCTATCCCCAATCTCAGCATGGAATCTCCAGGGTGGAGTGGGGAGGGACTGAAGGTTGAGTTCATCACCAATGGCCAATGATTTCATCAAGTATGCCTATGTGTTGAATCCTCCATAAAAAAATTCAAGATGGAGAACAAAGAGCTTCTGGGTTGGTAAACAAGTACACACCCACATGCTAGTAGGTTGGTGTACCCTAATTCCACAGAGACAGACTCTCCCATGCTGGAGACCCTTGTGAACCTTGCCCTATGCATCTCTTCCAACCAGCTGTTACTAAGTTGTATTCTTTTATAATAAACATTATTAATTTTTGTAATAAAAACATTAAAGGTTTTTCCTGAGTCATGTGAGCCACTTTAGCAAACGATTGAACATGAAGAAGGAATACACCTCTGATTCATAGCCAGTCAGTTAGAAGCACAGTTGACAACCTGGACTTTCAGTTGGCATCTGATGTTGGGTTAGTCTTGTGGGATTGAGTCCTTATTCCATGGGAGCTAAAGCTATATCCAGGTTGTCATTGACAGAATTGAGTTAAAACCTTAGGACACCCAGCTGGAGTCAGAGAATTGGCTGGTGGAGAAATACTGCACACATCTCACAGAAATGTTCTATCTTGTGTGTGAGCATAGAGAAAACAGTTGGAATTGTTCCATGGCGGAATGGTGTGAACTCCAGACTCTGAATCCAGAAAAAAATAGTCAGATTTTGCTAAATACAATCACTAACAGGGTGACACAAATCAAAATCACAAGGAAATACCACCTCACATCTCTATTCTCAAAAAGACAAAAGATAACAAGTCTTGATGAGGATGTGAAGAAAAGAGAACCCTTGTATGCTGTCGGAAATGTAAATAGGTGTAGCCAATATGGAAAACAGTATGGAGGTTCTTCAAAAATAAAAATAAAAATAGAATACCATATGAGCCAGCATTCTCACTTCTGGATATATTCGCAAAAGATTGAATTCAGGATCTCAAAGAGACATCTACACTCTCATGTTCATTGCAGTCCCATTAACAAAAGCCAAGACATGGAAATAAATGTCCATGTATCATTGACTATATAAAAAAATGTGACATATATATAATAAAATAGTATTCAGCTTTTAAAAGGGAAAATCTCTACCATTTGTAACAACATGGATGAACCTGGAAGACATTATAAGTGAAATAAGCCAGACACTGAAGAACAAATAGTGCATGATCTCACTTATATGTAAAATCTTAAAAAATATGTTGACCTCATAGTAACAGTAAAATGGTAGTTGTTATGGAATGTAGGAGAGTGGGGGAATAGGGAGGTATTAGTCAGAGTGTACAAAGTTTCAGTTATATGAGACAAATCCTAGAGATCTACTGCACATCACAGTACTTATAGTTAACCATACTGCATTGCGTACTTAAAATTTTGCTAACAAGGTATAGACCTTATAAGTGTTCGTGTCACAAAAATTAGTTAATTTATAAAGTGGAAGAAACTTGTGGAGGTGATGGATATCTTTATGACATTGATTTTAGTAATAATTGTAGGGATGTATACTCATACCCAAACTTATTGAACTGTATACATTAAATATGTACAGCTTTTGTATATCAATCATACCTCAATGAAGTGGTTAGAAACAGAATCATTTCAATGTGCTTATTTGAACTCAAAAGAGCTTAAGAAATAATCAGTGAGCTTGAAGGTACATGGCCAGAAATTTCCCAAACTCAAATTCAAGAAGAAAAAAGTGAGAAACAAAACAGCACATCCAATATCTTTTGAACAATTTCAACAGTGTGAAACATACATGATTGAAATAATTTAAATAGTTTTTTTATGTATTTCAGATATAATTATGTAAATACACTACAATTTTTTTCCATTGCCCTGTTGATGAACATTTGGATTGTTTCCAGTTTTTACTACTGCAAACAAAGCTACTATGAACATTCATGTACAAGTCTTTGTGTGATATGGATTCATGTCTCTTGGGTAAATATATACGAGTAGAATAGCTGGGTTATATGGTACTTATATGTTTAGGTTTTTGAAAACCTCTCAAATTATTTTTCAGAGTCTTTACAACTTTGCATTCCTATCAGCAGTGCATGAGAGTTTCAGTTTCTCCAAACCCATGCTCATTCAGTCACAAATATGACCATGGTCATTTATTTTAATTTAAGACATTCTAAAAGATATATAGTGGATCTCTTTATGGTTTTGATTTTAATTTTCCTAATGATTAGTAATATGGAGCACTTTTCATGTGCTATGTACCATCTATATAAGTTTCCTGATAAATAGACTATTCAAGTCTTTGTCCATTTTTAAAAATTGGATTGTTAACCTATCAACTTTTGAGATTTCACGTATTATTTACAGATATTTTCTTCTAGTATGTGTCTTTTCTTTTTATTCTCTTCAGTGTTTTCCAAAAAACAGAAAAATCTTAATTCTTATGAATACGAATATCTCCATATTTTATTATAGATTGTGCTCTTGGTACCATATTTAATTACTCTTTGCTAATCCCAAAGTCCCAGTAAGATTTTCTTATGTTTCTCTCTGGAAGTTTTGTAGCTTTCAGTTTTACATTCAGGTCTGTGGTCTATTTTTGAATTAAGTTTTTTATAAGGTGTGGGTTATTATTGAAGATAGGGTTTTGTTTATTTATTTTGTTTTGTCTTGCCTATCCCTATTTAATTATCCCACCATCACTTGTCAAAAAGTAGTTCAGACTCACAATAAATCAACAAAGATATTTGAATACGGATATTAGTGGTGGTGACACTGATGAATGCTTTTGGGCTTCTAAGGAGAGTAAGTTAAATGAAGGTGTGATGAGTAGAACTGTATTAAATGGAAAGTTTATCTTTCATTTTTTATTAAACTGCCAAACCATTTTCAAAAGAGGCTCTACTATTTTATTTTCCCACTAGCAGCCTATGAGGGTTTGAGTTTTTCCACATGCTCGTTAATATGTGGTATTGTTTGTCTTTTTAATTACAGTCATTTTAGAGAATTATGGAATCTCATTTTGTTTTTTTTACATCCTTTATAAATATTTATGTTCAGCATCTTTTCATATGCTTATTAACCCGTTTTATATCTTCTTTGATGGAATGTCTGCTTAAATATTGAGCCTAATTTCTGATTTGGTTATTCCACTCCATAATATTAAGTTGTAATATACAATTAAGCAAATGAAAAGTCAAGCCACAAACTGAGAGACTATATTTTCAAAACATATATCTTATAAGGACATGTACTAAGAAAACATAAATAATTCTTATAATTTATTATATTTGTATGTTATTTTCCATTCTTTTACTTTCAACCTATCTATATTATTTTATTTGAAGTGATTTTTTAATAAATAGCATATAGTTGAGAAATTAGAATGCACTTTGATAATATCTGCCTTTTAATTTAATCATTTATTTAGGTCATTTATTGATTTAGTGATGTTGTGGGCCTTACTCCATTATTGTATTGTTTTCTATTTGTTCCCCTGTTTCTTATTCTTGTTTTCAATTTTCTTGCTTTCCTGTGAATTATTCAATATTTTTCAGAATTCAATTTTGATGTATGATTATTTAAAGCATATATCTCTAAGTTTTTATTATTTGCCCTGGCTATTAAAACATACATATGTAACTTATACGGTGTACTGGTACTGACATTTTACAACTTTAAATGAAGTTGCTTCTATTTATTTTCCTTTTTCCCTTTAGAAAATTGTATTTCCTTTACATACATTGATTGCCATATGTGATATTACTACATTTTCTTCAACTGTCAAAAAAATTTTTAAACACAGGGGAATATTCTATTACATTTATTCCTATTTTTACCCATTCCATTGTTCCTTCTTTCTGAAGTTCCAAGCCTCCTTCTGTTATTATTTCCTTTGTCTCTGTTATGTTTTTTTTCTTGTTTTTGTTTTTTTGTTTTGTTTTGTTTTTTAGCCATTCTGTAAGTGTAGGTATACTGGAATCAAATTATTTTGGGTTTCTTCATCTGGAAATGTCTTTATTTCTCCTCTTTACTCCTGAAGATTTTGTCAGTGAATAAAGAATTTGAGATTAACAGTTCCTTCCTTTCAGCACTTGAAAAAATGTTGAACCATTTTCTTCTGCCATGATTATTTCAAATTAAGAATTGCTGTATCTCAATATTTGTCATTTCTCTTTACCTACATTGACTATATTAGTTTGGGGTTTTTTGTTACTGTTCTTCATAGTTTTTAAAACATTCACCATTGACAGAGCATAGCATGAATTTTTGGAGATTATTCTGTTTGGGTTTGCACAATTCCCAAATCTGAATGTTTATGTTCTTTACTGAATTTCAGAAATTTTCGTCCACCATGTCTTTGAATATTGTTCTCAGCTTTACACTCCTTAGCTTTGCTTTCTGTGACTAAAGACAAATATATTAAATGTTTAGTTTTGTTTCACAGGTCTCTTAGGCTCTGATTATTTTTGTTTAGTCTGTTTTTTCTCTTTTCATATTATATGATTTTTTCCCTTGAGTTTACTATTTCTGAACTTTGTTGTTTTCAATCTACCCTTAGGCTCACTCTGTGAGATTTTAAATTTCATTTACCTTAAATTTTAACTGTGTAATTTATCCTCGATTTTTCTTTTTCCAAAAAACTATATGTTTTTAAGAAAAACCCAGATGCATCAAGTGCAAAATTTTGACACCATATAAATTGTATTAGTCAGCATATTTAAACTTTAAATATGATATTAATATTGTTTAAAATATAAATTGATACATTACAGATATTATAGTCATTTTTGCTGAATATTTTTACATTAAATTTTTTACTTTGATATAATTATGTATTTATATTTATAAGAAATAATAGAGATGCTGTGTACCCTTTACCTAGTTCTCCCTCATAGTAACATCTTGCAAAACTATAGCACAGTATAACAACCAGGATTTTAAGACTGCCTTTTTATAATCACACATCCATTTCTCTCACCTTGACACTTGGCACTCACTAATCTGTTTGACATTTCTATAATTCTATCATTTCAAGAATGTTAAATAAATAAAATCATAATGCATGTAATCTTTTGATATTGACTTTTTCACTTACTATAATTATCTGAATATTCATCTAGATTGTTACAGACATCAGTAATTTGTTGCTTTTATACCTGAAAAAATTTAAAAATTAAAAAAATTACTGGCCAACACAAAAACACATTTAAGTACATAAAACATTGAAATTATAAACCAACCACACAATCAAGTCTACATAGCAACAAGCTAACAATATGACAGGAAAAATTCTGCATATATCAATATTAATCTTGAACATAAATGGGCTAGACACCCCACTTAAAAGGCACAGAGTGGCAAATTAGATAAAGAAGCAAGATGCAACTGAATGCTGTCTTTTAGAGCCCTAGCTCACATGCAATAACACACATAGGCTCATAATAAAGAACTGAAGAAAAATCTACCAAGCAAACAAAAAAGCAAGAAGGGCAGAAGTTGCTATTCTAATTTCAGACAAAACAGACTTTTAACCAACAACAATCAAAAAAAGAAAAGAAGAGCATTACATCACAGTAAAGGGCCTAATTCAACAAGAAGACTTAACCATCCTAAATATATATGCACCTAACACTGGAGAGTCCAGAATCATAAAACAAGTTCTTTAAGGCCTACAAAAAGACTCAGACAACCACACAGTAATAGTCGAAGACTTGAATATGCACTGATAGTGCTAGACAGATCATTGAGCCAGAGCACTAAAAAAGATATTCAGGACTTGAACTCTACACTTGACCAAATTGATCTAACATCTACAGAACTCTCCACCAAACAATAAAAGAATATATATTCTTCTCATCTTGACATCTCACTTACGCTATAATTGACCACATGATCAGCCTTAATACAATTCTCAACAAGTTAAAAAAAAAAATCTACCAACCACACTCTCAGACTATAGCGCAATAAAAATAGAATTCAAGACTAAGACGATTTCTGAAAATCATAAAATTACATGGAAATTAAATAACCTACTCCTAAATATCTTCTGGATAAACAATGAAATTAAGGCAGAAATAAATAAATTATTCGAAACTAAGAAAAACAAAAATGCAACATACCAGTATTTCTGTGACACAGCTAAAGCAGCATTGAGGCAAGTCGAGTGTGTTGAACACTCACATCAAGAAGTTAGGTCTCAAATTAACAACCTAATATCACATTAAGAGGAAATAGAAAAACAAGAGTAGAAAAATCCTGAAGCTAGCAGAAGAAAAGAAATAAAATCAGAACTGAATGAATGATATTGAGGTGTGAAAAAAAAAATCAATGTATTCAAAAGTTGGTTCTTGAAAGAATAAGTAAGATTGATAGATTGCTAACTAGCCTAATAAAGAAAAAAAGAGAGAAGATCCAAGTAAACACAAACAGAAATTTAAAAGGACATATTATTATTGACCCCACGGAAATATTTTTTAAAAACTCAGAGCATTATAAATATCTCTATGCACAGAAACTAGAATACCTAGAAGAAAATGATAAATTTCTGGAAAGATACAATTTTCCAAGATTGAACCAGAAAGAAATTGAAATCCTGAACAGACTAATAATGAGTTCCAAAATCGGGTTAGTAATAAAAAGCCCACCAACTAGGAAAAGCCAGAACCATACAGATTCACAGCTGAATTCTACCAGTTATAGAAAAAAGAGCTGGTACCAATCCCACTGAAATAAAAAGAGCTGGTACCAATCCTGTTCCAAAATACTGAGGAAGCATCCCTTTCTAACTCATTCTATGAGAACAACAACATTCTGATAACAAAACCTAGCAGAGACAACAAGAAAAGAAAACTTCAGGCAAATTTCTCTGATGAACATAGATGGAAAAATCCTCAACAAAATACTAGCAAACTGAATCCAGCAGCACATCAAAAACCTAATGCAACACTAGCAACTAGGCTGTATTCCTGGGATGACAGGTTGGTTCAACATAACCAAATCAATAACTGTGATTCATCACATAAACAGAACTAAAGACAAAAAAAATGATTATCTCAACAGATGCAGAAAAGGCTTTCAATAAAATGCAATATCCCTTCATATTTAAAAAAACTCAACAAGCAAGGCATCAAAGGAACATACCTCAAAATAACAAAAGCCATCTACAACGAAACACACCCAACATCATACTGAATGGGCAAAAGTTACAAGCATTCCTCTTGAGAACTGGAAGAACACAAGGATGCCCATTCTCACCACCCCTATATGATATAGTACTGGAAGCCCTAGCCAGAGCAACCAGCCAAAAGAAATTAAAGGTATCAAATACAAAAATAAGAAATAAAACTCTCTCTCTTAATTGACAATATGATTCTATACCTATAAAATTTTAAACAGTCTGTGAAAAGTCATAAATGACTTCAGTAAAGTGTCAGGATAAGAAATCAACGTACAATTATCAGTAGCATTTCTATACAAATATCCAGGATGAGCATGAAACCAATAACACAATCCCACATACAATAGCCACCAAGAAAATAAAATAACTATGAATATAGCTAACCATAGAGGTGAAAGATCTATTCAAGTAGAACTACAAAACACTGAAGGAAAAAGTCAGAGATAACAAAACAAATGGAAAACATTCCATGCTCATGGATAAGAAGAATCAATACTGTTAAAATGGCCAGTCTACCCAAAGCAGGTACAAATTAAATGCGATTCCTACCAAACCACAAATGACATTCTTCACAGAATTAGGAAAAAAAATATTTGAAAATGTATATGGAACCAAAAGAAAGCCTGAATAGCCAAATCAATCCAAAGAAAACAAAGCTCATTTCTCCATATCTATGTCAGCATTTAGTATTCTTACTACATTTTATTTTAACCATTCTGATAAATGTGAAGTTATATTTCATTGTAGTTTCAATTTTTATTTCTCCAATAACTATTGATATTGAATATATTTTCATGTTCAATGTTTATAATGTTAATTTTCAGATGTATATCCTCTTCAGTGAATTCTCTCTCCATATATTTTGCCAATTTTCTAATGGACTTCTTAAAACTGTTCAGTATTGAGAATTCTTTTTTTTATTGCATTTTAGGTTTTGGGGTACATGTGAAGAACATGCAAGATTGTTGCATAGGTACACACATGGCAGTGTGATTTGCTGCCTTCCTCCCCATCACCTATATCTGGCATTTCTCCCCATGCTATCCCTCCCCAACTCCCCACACCCCACTATCCCTCCCCTTTTTCCCCCCAGATTCATTGTAGAAGTCCTTTATTGAATACATGGTTTGCAAATATTTTATCTCAGTCTTTTTATCTTTTAACAGTGTATTTTACAGAAGAAATGTTTTTCATTTTGACGAAGTCCAATTTATCCTTTTTGTTTCTTTTCTGGCTCATAGCTAGGCCTATGTCCTAAATTTGTCACAGATAAATTGATCATAAATATGTGGATTTATTCATAGCCTTTATATTATTTTCATTGGTCTATATGTCTATTTTTATGGACAAATGATGCTGTTTTAATTACTATGACTTTCTAGCATTTTTTAATGTTAGCTGTGGGCTTATTATATATGCTTTTAATGTGCTGAGATTCCTTCTATAACTAATTTGGTGAGAGTTTTATTATGAAAAGATGTGGAATTTTAAAATAATTTTTCTGGATCTCTAGAGATAATTATGTGGTTTTTATTCTTAATTCTGTTAATATGGGATGTAAGATTTATTGATTTTCATATGTTGAACCATCTTCATATCTCAGGGATAAATCCCATGATCATAGTGTATAATGCTTTTCATGTGCTGTTGAATTCAGTTTTCTAGTATTTCATTGAAGACTTTTGCATCTGTGTTCATGAGAAATATTGCCCTCTAACTTTTCTTTCTTGTAATGTCCTAGTCTGGCTTTGGGTTCTGCTATTAGAGTAATGCTGGCTTCATACAATTAGCTTGAAAGTGTTCCCTCTTCAGTATTTTGAAGAGTTTGAGAAAGATTGGCATTAGTTTTTATATAAAAATATTTAGTACAAAGTTCTCCATTGAAGCCACCCTATTTTGAGTTTTTCTTTTTTGGCCAATTTTTGGTTACTAATTCAATTTCCTTGCTTGTTATTGGTGTGTTCAGATTTTCCATTTTCTCCTGATTCACTGTTGGTGGGAGAAGTTTCTTTTAATTTTTTTCATTTATCCTAGACTATCCAATTTTTTGGCTTTTAATTACTTCCAATAGTCTCATAGTTATTTGTATTTTTGTGGTACCAGAAGTGAATTTTATCAGTATTCTTTTCTCACAGTCTACCTAAAAAATTTTAAATTTCATTTATCTTCTTATAAAACCAGCTCAGTTTTGTTGATCTTTTTATCGATTTTCTAGTTTTGGTTTATTTTGTTTTGGCTATAATCTTTATTAATTCCTTCCTTCTGCTAACTGGGTTTATACATGTGCCTCCTCTGATCCTAACATCTCCTCTTAAGGAGGAAGTCTTAGATTGTGTGCCTTCTCCCAATCCTACAAAACTCAGTCTGTTGCAAACAGCCTCCTGTTTATTTTCCCTAGGGAAGATCCCTGAAGTATACAAGATGTGCACCTTCTCCCAAACAAGCAGAGTTGAGCCAGCTACCAAGATTCACTCCTACTCTTAAGAGCTTTGTGCTGTCTGTAGGAGCTTATGCAGGCCATCACAGCTGTACACAGTACACTGTCCACATGTGGGGTGGTCCATGAGGCACTGAAGGTTTACACTGATTGGTTTGAGGAGTCCACAGGCAAGGTTTATAGGTGGACTTTTTGGTGAAGCCTGCAAGTTAGCAGGATCTGTGGCAGACTGTTGAATTCCATATCCTGGTTTCTGTTACTCCCTGCCTCTTCTCCCTGTGCCTAGCTGCTCCCACATCATTCAGCTATGTTGAACCTCTCAGTGTTCTGGGTGAGAAAAGACCTACAGGGGCCTCCTGGAAGACTGGGGAAACCAGGAGCTCACTTCACTAATACTTTCTTTCATGGGAAAAATCACAACTGAGAAGGACTCACTCAGCAGAGAGAGTGTTGGGGAGAGGGAATATGGATAAAATCTAACTTTCCTTCTTACTCTTTTTAATGTATCAACTCTTACATTTTTTACTTTACTAGGGTGTTGGAACTTCTCAGCTAGCTTTTGGAACTCCCACAAAGATTTTCTCATCCATGGATGTTGCCAAAATCAATGTTTCCATCGGGGGATGAGGCCTGGAAGCTACTCTTCTGTCATCTTGCTGACATCACTCACCTCTTTTGCTCATTTTTAAAGATGCTTGAAATTTTGTACCAATCTGGTATTCACTGAGGCTAACCTCTAACTTTTTTTCTTTTTTTAATTCTAATTTTAATTTTGTATTTTTAGTTCTGGGGTACATGTGCAGGATGTGCAAGTTTGTTACCTAGGTAAACATGTGTCATGTGGCTTGCTGCCCCTATCAACCCATCACCTAGGTATTAAGCCCCACATGCATTAGCTATTTTTCATAATACTCTCCTTCCTCCCACTCAACCTCCTGACAGGCCCCAGTGTGTGTTGTTGCCCTCATGTGTCCATGTGATCTCATTGTTCAGTTCCCACTTGCAAGTGAGAACATGTAGCGCTGGGTTTTCTCTTCCTGCATTAGTTTTCTGAGTATAATGGCTTCCAGCTTCATCTATGTCCCTGCAAAGGACATGATCTCATTCCTTTGGGTGGCTGCATGGTATTCCATGCTGTATATGTACACCATTTTCTTTATCCAGTCTATCACTGATGGGCATTTGGGTTGGTTCCATGTCCTTGATGCTGTGACTAGCACTGCAGTGAACATACATGTGCATGTATCTTTGTAATAAAATGATTTCTATTCCTTTGGGTATATACCCCGTAATGGGATTGATGGGTCAAATGGCATTTCTTGTTCTAATAAATCCTTGAGGAATCACCACACCGTCTTCCAAAATGGTTGAACTAATTTACATTCCCTCCAACAGTGCAAAAGCGTTCCTATTTCTTTGCAACCTCACCAGCATCTGTTGTTTCTTGACTTTTTAATAATGGCCATTCTGACTGGTGTGAGATGGCATCCAGTTTCAATTCTATGCAAATGGATAGCCAGTTCTCCCAGCACCATTTATTAAATAGGGAATCCTTTCCCCATTGCTTGTTTTTGTCAGGTTTGTCAAAGATCAGATGATTGTAGATATGTGATCTTATATCTGAGTTCCGTATTCTGTTTTATTGGTCTATGTGTCTGTTTTTCACCAGTACCATGCTGTTTTGGTTATTGTAGCCTTATAACATAATTTGAAGTCCAGTAGTGAGATGTTTTCAAATTTGTTCTTTTTGCTTAGGATCATCTTGGCTATTCTTTTTTGGTATCATATGAATTGTAAAATAGTTTTTTTAACTATGTGAAGAATATCAATGGTAGTTTAATGGGAATACCATTGAATCTATAAATTCCTTTGGACAGTATGGTGATTGTCATGATACTGATTCTTCCTCTCCATGAGCATGGAATATTTTCTTTTTAAGTCTCTAAGAAGTTGCTTTGTGAATATGGGTGCTCCTGTATTGGGTGCATATATATTTAGGATAGTTAACTCTTCTTATTGAATTGACCCCTTTATCAATATGTAATGTCCTTCTTTGTCATGTCCAACTATTTTTTAAGTTGCTAGTAGCTCTTTACATGTTGTGGCACAATCAATAATACACTATCTTTTAGTATATATGTTACTCATATAATAAATAAAGGTAAATTTTGATGGCAAAAAGGAAAAGATAAGAAACATTCCATGAGAGAATTTAAACAGCCAATAAGTTATCTTTTTTGGAAGAAGAATAATCAGATTCAAGAAAAGGATCTAGAATGTTATATACTTTACATAATTCAGCACATATTCTCTATTTGGGCAACATGTTAGAATAATTTAATGCTGCAGTTTAGTTTTTAAGATAACTCAGTTAATCAATAGACATTTCAGTTTCCATGATTAAGCCATCCATATGGATTAACCAAGTTAAGTAGGCATGTAAAAATATTTACAGAAAATTTTTGAAAATTCACTTTTAAAAAAACAACAATCCCCACTCAGATTGGTGTCTTTTTTTTTCCCCCCCTAAGATGAAGTATTAGGAAACGTGACATAGGGGCATTCTTTCTCAAGATGAATGTAGGTATCATTATTTTTTTCTAAGATGAAGTATTGTCACATAGGGGCATTTTTTTCTCAAGATGAAGGTAGATATCATTAGATGTATTATTGAACAATCTATTTTGAAGTCATTTCTTGTTTCTTGGCTGTTCCCATAGGGTAAGTTTTTGGGACAAGTAGGACACCAAAATATCCTCTGGATGAGATGATTATTGTCATAGTTCACAAAAGTCCCTCCTAATTGGCATTTATATTATTTAAGGTTCAGTGAAGAAAGTGGAAATGATTTTAGGTAATTTAAGCAAGAAGAATATGGAGAATTGAGTGCTTAAAAAATCACCAGGTGTGCTTAGGAAGTGAATTTTAGACTAGAACTCCAGGATTGATTCCCAGTTCTCTATCAAACTGACCCAGCAGAAAAGGTAGAAATAAAGGTGGAAATAGTTTACCCTTAGTTCCCAGACCCATATTTGACACTCTTAAGGAACACTTTATCTAATTCCTGAAAAGAACAGCAAGACTGGCTCTTCACTGACCCTCTTTTCCCACAGAAGGTGGATAGTTTTTATTGAACTTACCATTCTATCATTTTAAGAAGATTTGGAAATCCAGAATGACTGAAAAATTTTCTTTACACAGATATTTCTCATCAGTGTAACATTGTCTATTACCTATTTTAAGCCATAATATCTTTAAGCATATGATACCTTAAGAGTAGCATAAAACAGCTTCTCATTTTCAAGGAAGGAGAAAAAAACATAATTTGGCCAGGTGTGGTGGCTCACACCTGTAATCCCAGCACTTTGCAAGGCCAAGGTGGGCGGATTATGATATTAAGAGATCAAGACCATTCTGGCCAATTTGGTGGAACCCCTCTCTACTAAAAATGCAAAAATTAGCTGGGTTTGGTGGCGTGTGCCTGTAGTCCCAGCTACTCAGGAGGCTGAGGCAGGAGAATGGCTTGAAACCTGGAGGCAGAGGTTCCAGTGAGATTGAGCTGCTGCACTCCAGCCTGGCAACAGAGCAAGACTGTGTCAAAAAAACAAACAAACCATAACTAAATGCAAATAAAAATCCCTAGTACACATTTTGGAATAACTTCACATTTTTACATTCCAATCAAGTTTGGATAAGCATTAATAAAACTTTTAAATATTCTTTAGATTTTACTGAATCTCTTTTAATCCAATATTTTTCATTCATCTTACACTTCAGAGTATGCAAAATGTTTCAATATAACCACTTCTAGAAGGTACACTCATAACAGTTTACAGTATGGTTTTGATGAACTACAAGTTCAACATTTGAGGGGAAAGGGGTGAAGTAGGCAGATAATTTGAAAAGCAGATACTTCGAGCTTATTAAATGTAGATAGTTTGAGTATATAAATGAGATACTTTGAGCATATAAATGAGAAGATAATTTTTATTTGTCCTTCTTAATAAGCAAGATTCAAATATTTTTTCTAATTTCCATTGATCACCTGGGTGCAAATTTTACACAATTCTTGAAGATTCTTCATTTTACAGATGAAGAAACTGAAGCTCAAGGAATTTAAGTAACTTATCCAAGTTCATGCCAAGTATTATATACTCTAATTAGTATGTGACTTGATATTCAATGCTCACTGAAAAAAAAGGTTAGATATTTTAAATTAGCATTAATCTCATATATATATATATATATATATATATATATATTTAATTGTTATAATTTCATTATGTCATCAAGATACCCAGGGCCTCACCACATCACTACCTAGCTTAAGAGAATTTCTCGAAGTTCAAATACAGCAACAAATTTTATTCTACTTCTGCACCTAAGAAGTAGCTCTATCTTTTGAAGAAGTACTGTTCATACTCTATGACAAATCTCAAACATCTCACCCTCTAAAGTCTCAAAGGACTAATTACATTAGTTTATTTTTAGAGAACTTTGGTCAACGTTATTCCCTTTTGAGATTTCCATTCAAAGCAAGTTAAAGTAAATTTTAATTGATTGGAGGTACAAAGAAATAATCATGCAAATTTATAGTAACTTCTCTTTCAACACAGAAAGAGTTTTGTCTGGTATTACTTGAAACATAAACAACTGAAAATTCAAGAAGCCTTCTTTGTGCTCCATTGACCACAAACAGGATCCTGATACAAACTTTCAGTGAACATTCTTCAAACTGGCTAGGGGAAGAAGCCTAAGAAATGCAGTATTGGAACAGGTAAAGGAGACAACTTATATCACCTCCTATGTCAGGCAACTTGGTATACCCAAAATTTATTTTTATTCTTTTTTTTTTTTTTTTTTTTTTGAGATGGAGTCTTGCTCTGTCACCAGGCTGGAGTGCAGTGACACAATCTCGGCTCACTGCAACCTCCGCCTCCTGGGTTCAAGCGATGCTTCCACCTCCCGAGTAGCTGGGACCACAGGTGCATGCCATCACGCCCGGCTAATTTTTTTGTATTTTTAGTAGAGACGGGGTTTCACCGTGTTGGCCAGGATAGTCTCAATCTCTTGACCTTGTGATCTGCCCGCCTCAGCCTCCCAAAGTGCTGGGATTACAGGCGTGAGCCACCATGCCCAGCCTTATTTTTATTCTTCACTTAAAACTTGACTCATTGGAATCAAGGAGGATTGTTTATAATTAATTTAAGGCATATAGATTTGGAGTGTTAAAACTATCTATAATACATTTTATTGTACACAGCTATACAATTTCTAATTACTGATGGGAGATAGGAATGGGAACTCTTCTATATCCTCAGCTATTGAGTTCTGCATAGATAAATCAACACTTGAACCTATAAAGTACAATATTGTATTACGAGAAGGAAAAGCTCTGATTTTCTGATTTTCATATTTTCAGTAGCCAGAAAGTGACCTGGGTGTACAGCTGCATCCAGATGATCCATGGAGATGAGAAAAAATATTTTGAGCATTTCAATAGGAAAATAAGATTATAAGGATTATCAAACTACTGTTCAACATATATTCATAGTTATTACTTAAGTATATCCTGCTTTGAAGATGGCAAGAACAGAGCATGCTATTTGCTAAATTAAACAATGATTTCAGCCGGGTGCAGTGGCTCATGCCTGTAATCCCAACACTTTGGAAGGCTGAGGCAGGTGGACCACAAGGTCAGGAGTTCAAGACCAGCCTGGCCAAGATGGTGAAACCCTGTCTCTACTAAAAATTCAAAAATTAACCAGGCATGGTGGTAGGTGCCTGTAATCCCAGCTACTCAGGAGGCTAAGGCAGAGAATTGCTTGAATCCAGGAGGCAGAGGTTGCAGTGAGCTGAGATGGTGATACTGTACTCCAGCCTGGGTGGCACAGTGAAACTCCATCTCTAAATAAATAAATAACCAACCAATGATTTCAACCTGATGAGTTTAAAGGCTATAGAATTTGAGTTATAATGGAATTTATCATTTGCATGTGTCTAACCTTTACACACTATGAGCTCCTCAGTAACTTATTCAAGCTCATTCTGCTAGGTACCTCCAATATCTAGTAGGTAATCTAGCACATAATAAAACAAGTGTACAGTCTCACCCTTGTGAGAGTACTTTGCTGGCCCACACCTGAAAAAAAAAAAAAAAAAAAAAAAAAAAAAAAAAAAAACCTCTGCAGGCCTGTGGATATATTAGAGCCTGAGACAGCCATCCACATATGTTGTGAGACTTCAGAAAGCTAGATTTATTGCTGTTGTGGGTCAGCTACATAGTTCGTTCTATCATTGCATTAAAAAGTTGGTGATGTTTTTAGTTTATAAAACTCAGCCTTCCATATTCAGGCCCTTCTAGATCTGACCTTCAACTTACACCTCCCTTACACCTCAGTTCTTTACGCTAATAATACTCAAACCTGTTCAACACCCCTTTCTCCCCAAAACTAGCACTTCTCAAACTTTTGGTTAAATAAGAATAACCCAGATAAATTGATAAAAAAAATTATATTCCTCAGCCCTAAACCCAGAGAATAATTGCAATTTTATGAGTAGAGCCTAGAAATCAGTATTTTAAAGAAATATACCAGGTGATTCCAATGCAGGTTTTCCATACTCTTAGGAAAAATTCAATAAACCTAAATTCACCCTTGACTAACAAGGTGTAAAATCCATTCAAACTTCAAGATTCCCAGAGTACATCTACAGATAGGAAAGAGAAACAAAGCAAGCAATAGTGTTGCCAATAAAACGGAAAGGATTTGGCCAAGGAAGGTATGAAAAGACTGCAAAATGAGAGGTAACAAGGTTAGGCAGAATAACACACACATTAGCAAACATCAGTCAGCCAAGGAGAAATGTATGAAAGCAAATGGTCCAGGTGGATGAAGGGCTTGAGAAAGGGTTTCATAAGCACAAGTGTATGTACACCCTTGCAGGAAAGTTCCATCTTACAAAAGGGAGATAGGATGATTTTAATGATTCCATCATATTTAGGATAACATGCCAAATGTAGTAATGCCACAATGGGGGGACTGATAAAATAGGTATGTACTTATGTGTGTTTCTAGATCTATAACCAGTTAGTGGTTAGAAATAAAGTGTATGATTGATATTTCATCTTTGTTGCCAAGTAAAATGCCTCAATTTCTATGTGATATAAATGTAGCACATCCTGAAACAGAACTTGAAGAACAAGAAGAAACAAGCTTCAACAACTTATTCAAGGGGGTGGGGTGCGCCCATTTTCTGAGAGTGGGGAGTGGTAATTGAGACTACAACCTCTACTGTCCATTGCTCTGGAGGAGGAGCTAAAAGAATTTTGGATAAGACCCAATCTAACACATATCCTGGCAGATGTTTTCATTTTATCAGGATCAAATCTTTAAACTATAATAATTCATTTCTATATGTAGAATTCCTATCATTAGTTGACAGATGAAGTAAGAGGACAAGTGGAAATTGATATCAAATCAAATTTATAATTACAAACTCTCTCTCATATAAGATATTGTGATTTAGCAGTTAAAAATTCAGGCTCTGAATTCAGACTGCTAAAATTTTAACCACTAACTCTAGTACTCATTAATGTGGGTCCTTCATCCCTCTAAACCTAAACATTTTCTGTAGGATGCAGACAATAATAATATCTACCTTGTATAGTTGCTGAGAGATTTAACAATGAAATGAATACAAAGTCTCAGGCATATAGTAACTACTCAATAAGTTCTAGCTGCTATCATTATGAGTGTCATTATATGATGGCATTTTAAATCTATATCCTTTTCTTCTTTTGGTAGGTTCAAATTTCACGGTCATATTTGCTAGTGCCATGGTCACACACCAGAGTCAGATAAGCTTCAGTGTGTCTCTTAGCTTTACATTTGAGGGTGTTTTTCTTTTTGTTTGTTTGTTTTACCCATACTGTTCTAGTTTGCTCAATTGTAAAGTGGACCATAATAATAGTTATCTAATTGTGTAAATTAAACCATTATGTCAATCAAAAATGTGTGTATGTGTGTCCCTCAAAGTTCTGATTCCCTTCACTGATTCTCATCTTGTTAATCAGTATTTTTGGTGCAAAATATATAGGAACAAAAAAAACATTTCTAACTATAATACAAACAATTTTTTTTTTTTTTTTTTTTTTTTTTTTTGAGACAGAGTCTCACTCATCCCCAGGTGCCAGGCTGGAGTGCAGTGGCGTGACCTCGGCTCACTGCAACCTCCGCCGCCCGGGTTCAAGCAATTCTCCTGCCTCAGCCTCCCGAGTAGCTGGGACTACAGGCACGCGCCACCACGCCCAGCTAATTTTTTTTTGTATTTTTAGTTGAGACGGGGTTTCACCATGTTGACCAGGATGGACTCGATCTCTTGACCTCGTGATCCGCCCGCCTCGGCCTCCCAAAGTGCTGGGATTACAGGCGTGAGCCACCGCGCCCAGCCTACAAACAATTTTTAACTGTTTGACATTAGGCAAATGATTTAAGGCATTAAGATTATTTTGAGGTTGAAAAGGACAACATTTTAAACATGTATATACAGGAATGACATAGTTATGGTCTGGCATTTTAAGAGACAGCCAGCCAACTGATGAGGCTCTCTGGAACTGATAAGGAGTTATTCAGGCTGACAAAAGGAAGCTGGAGAACAGACTTTAGTGAATGTATTTTATAACAGTAGTCAGAAACTGATTTCACGTGTTTGACAGGCTTTATAAGTTACTTTTGATAATATTTACCTGGTGCTTTGGAAATAGCCACAGTAGCACATTTCATTATCTGAAATGATTATGTTATCCTGACATAGTGCTCTGGCCTCCTTTGCTGGGTTTTATTAAGGTTTTTTCCTTGATTTTGGAGATGCAAGCCCTAGACTGGCAGAATGAAGCTTTATTATTACCTAGCTACTTAAATCTCAGACTTATTCTTTCCAAAATTGATATAAACAGAGCATGCCTCTCTTCTTCATCCTTCAAACCTGGATTGCTTGCCTCAGTTCAATACTATCTGTTAAAGTAGCTTCAGACAGAATTGAGAAAATATCTGTGCTCCCCATCTTTAACACTGTTGGTCTGAAGTAATAAATAATCCTCAATTAAACTTTGTCTAAACGCTTAACACTTCACTCCTTGTCAATTAAACAAAGTAACTTGATGCTCATTTTAATTCTTTTTGTCTTAGAATATTTCCTACTTTCTCTAATTAAGCAAGATCTATGTGATTCTGAGTATTTGGTACTAGATGTTTAAAAAAAAAAAAAAAAGAACCCAAGATGTCTAACTGTCTAATGAAACCCAGTCCTTCAAAACATATAGACACATTTTACAGGATGCCAAACATATCTCCAAATTAAGGCAAAAGTTGAGAAGGCAAGTTGATATGTACCATCTCCTTTGAGACTATTTCCCCTTATTCCCCATCTTATACTATTAGAATACTAGGTGAACTGAAGCTGAGAGAAACTACTAAGCATTCCACTACGAAGAGGGATTTCTAGCATTCTGCGGGAGTCTAGATCGGGGTCAGGGGGCAGAAAAATAACACATTATGACAGCACTGGGGCTTTGCACAGTCTGGTCTTATTTGGCTTCCTGGCTGACTAATGCAAATTAAATCTCTAAGGATACCGAGAGCCCAGATTTTTAAATTCTGTTATTTTATGTCAAGACAGGACACAGAAGGACAATAAACACTAAAACAAGAGTTCTTAATACCAGCAAAATTTGTTTATGGTGCATTTTTTCTGTAAAGTCTTCTCTGACCCCTCTACTCCTCTGGATTCCTCTAAGGCCACACTACTCGCATGGTTCTCTGCCTGAGCACAACAGTGTGAGTAGCATGTGCTGGAGACACAGAAGCTCGGTATGAAATCCTGCCTCTACCACCTGTTTCATACCTGATCACAGAAGAGTCACTTAAACTCCCTTCGTCATCCTTTTCTTATCTCTGAAAACAGTAAAACCTAGTTTTAAGAGTTTTACTGTTTTACTGGGAGAAGAGATACTGTGCACAGTGTAAATTTTCAGATACAGAATTGGGTGTTCAATGTTGCCATGCTGCTTACTATTGTAATTTGTTTCTCTCTTTGTAAGTCACTTGCAGACCAAAATATAGATCAACATATTCTCAGAATGTAAGGAAGTGATGGGTATTCAATATTATTTTACCAATTGGTTAAATGATGATTGGTAGCTATAGACCAGTTACAGAGTTCTGTTTCATTTCCCCTGCAGGTGACTGAAGATGAACTCTGAAAACTGGACTCAGGTAACAAGCTTTGTCCTACTGGGTTTCCCCAGTAACCATCTCCTACAATTCCTGATGTTCCTGGGGTTAATGGTGACATACATTGTGACAGCCACAGGCAACCTGTTAATTATTGTGCTCAGCTGGACCGACCGACGCCTGCACACACAGATGTACTTCTTTCTGCGGAATTTATCCTTCCTGGAGCTGTTGCTGGTAACTGTTGTGGTTCCCAAGATGCTTGTCGTCATCCTGACGGGGAATCACACCATCTCACTTGTCAGCTGCATTATCCAGTCCTACCTCTACTTCCTTCTAGGCACCACTGACTTCTTCCTCTTGGCCATCATGTCTCTGGATCGTTACCTGGCAATCTGCCAACCACTCCACTATGAGACCCTGATGAGTGGCCATGTCTGTTCCCAGCTAGTGCTGGCCTCCTGGCTAGCTGGATTCCTCTGGGTCCTTTGCCCCACTGTCCTCATGGCCAGCCTGCCTTTCTGTGGCCCCAATGGTATTGACCACTTCTTTTGTGACAGTTGGCCCTTGCTCAGGCTCTCTTGTGGGGACACCTGTTTGCTGGAACTGGTGGCTTTCGTGCTTTCTACGTCAGTGTTACTGGGCTCACTGGCTCTGACTTCAGTTTCCTATGCCTGCATTCTTGTCATTGTCCTTGGGGCCCCCACAGCTGCTGAGCGAAGGAAAGCATTCTCCACTTGCGCCTCGCATCTTACAGTGGTGGTCATCTTCTATGGCAGTTCCATCTTTCTCTACATTCGTATGTCAGAGGCTCAGTCCAAACTGCTCAACAAAGGTGTCGCCGTCCTAAGCTGCATCATCACACCCCTCCTGAACCCATTCATCTTCTCTCTCCGCAATGACAAGGTTCAGCAAGCACTGAGAGACGCCCTGGGGTGGCTCAGGCTCACTGCTGTGAGGAAACTGAGGGTCATGAGTCAAAGGAAATGATCTTATTAAATTGGAGATAAAACGTTTGTTGAAAATGTTTCAAATGTGCAAGAAGTTTAAAGAACATAGGCAACACTATGTACTTAGCTAATGAAAGAAGAGTCTTCATAAATATACAATATGAAATATGGTGGTTAACCTTCATTTTCCCTCCCTACAATCTTCCTTCCTTGTGCCTCCTCCTCCCCACAGAGAAGGCTGATCCAATTGGGCAAATTGCCTTCAAGATAGAATCCCTGGATTGGAGAACATGTGTGAGCACATGACGTCCATACAGGGAGGCTCCTTCTCTTTCTCCTCATACGTGTGCTTAAACAGTTTTCTTTCTGCATCAAACTCCTGTGTCATGTAGCCAATCAGAAGATGCTGAAATATGGAGATTCATATTTGGAGCTCAGTGGGGAGTAAGAGGCCCTCTGAGGGCTTCCAACTAGACTGGGTATTGCAAATAAAATTAAGCAAAACCTCTGTATTATTAGAAAATCCAATTCTGGCTGCAGTAATAAATGGTTCTCTGATTTGCATTTGTTATTGCTCCTTATATGACTAGCAGCTCCTATAGAAATCTCATAAAGGAAGAATGTTAAGACCAGTTAAATATTTGGATAGCCCTAATTCCCAAGTCAAACTCTACTAACAGACTTCAAATATGGCAACACTCATTGAATCATTCCTTTAAGAAATATTATTAGATATCTAGTATGTTTCAGGCACTGTCCCAGGCAATGCTCCAACTAGGTAGAGCCAAGGGAGATGTCTACAGAACAAATTTTAAAGAGACATGCACTTTCAGGGGAGTGTAAGTGCAGGGTTAGGTTGTATACAAACCCAATAGTAAATGTCTGCTCAGTGTTGACATGAGGCCCCTGCATTGCTGCACCCTCATCTAGGCTGTGGTGCTAGGCTTGGAGAAAACAGTATTAAGTAAGCTAAACATGGCTCTTTCTTTTATAGAATTTATAGGATAGTGGGCAATGGCTGACACAAAAATAATAAATACATAAATCAGTATGTAATTGAAATCTGTGATAAATACTTTTGAGTTTTGTTAGAGGAACTACTAAGGACAAGTTAATTTGGATTAAAGATCAGGGAACACAACTTTAAGGAAGCGATCTTTAGACTAAGGATTGAGATTGAGCAAGAGTTAGCCAGGCAAAGATTAAAAGAAGAGCATCCCAGGAACTGAGAGAAGTAAATGCAAATAGAGGGTTAGAAAAGAGTGGAGTTAGAGAAGTGAGATTGGAGAGATGGGTGGAGGCCAAGTCAGTCAACATCTTATCTATAATATTCATGGGTTTTTTTTTTTTTAAAGGCAATGGAAAGCCTCTGAAGGGTTGTAAGGGAGCGAATGATCAAGCCATATTTTAAAAGTTTGATCAAATGCCAAGTCTATGATGTCAGTATAACTCATGATGATATAAACTCTATCCATAATAACATAAACCCACATATCCTTAGAACTTACAAGAAGTTTTAGATACCATTGAGGACTTGGGCACTGACATTGCATAGACTTGGGTTGGATTCCAGAAAACAAGCTCTGGAGCCTTAAGTAAGTTATGTAATGTCTCTAACTTGCAATTGACTCATGTTTAAAGATGATAATTACCTTGTAAGAATTTTAATTTTTAATTTGAGAAAATTAAAATAAATTATAAAAGTAAACTACCTGGTACAGTGTCTGGAACATAGTAAGCTCTTAGTAAATGTTATTTATGTGATGAAGATGATGACAATGAGGACACTGATGGCAACAATGGTGGCCCTAGGAAACTATGAGGAAGAAAGTGATGTGCTCAAAGTAATTTCCTGTTTCCTCACTGACAAACATTCAGCTATCAATCGGTCTCCTTTGGGACTCAGGGTCCAATATTTCAAGAGAACCCTTGTCTTAAAGAAATTTAAAAATATTTTAAGCTCTTCTAATGTATTTTGTGTCCAAAAAGTGATATCAGGAAAGAGACACCAGATTTACTAGTTGAAACTTTCTCAGTAAGGTCAACATCATTCTTACCTGGGAAAGTGGTCTCTGAGCTAAACAGTACTTCTGCATAGAACTTGATACCTTTTATCTGGTAGGTACTTAGAAGTGGTTTTAAGACACTCATCCCATCTTCTATTGTGGCTAATTGTTCAGGTCACCAGAACCTTACTGAGGTTAAGAACAATGGAGAAGCAGTGCACATAGAGTTTTATCTACCTTGAGGGTCCTATCAAGCAAGCTAATACCCTGAAGCGTCTTTCAGATTCTCAGGTCACTGCCTCTGCTAATCTAAGGGTCTGCACTCCAGGGGACCAGTAAGGTCCTTTTGCCTCCTCCACAGCTTCTTCACAGCCATGATCACTTCCTTGTTTCTTAGGGTATAGATGGCAGGATTCAGCATGGGGGTGAGTACTGTGTATAGCACAGAGACTTCTTTGTCCATGGGGAATGTCTGAAAAGGCCTTGCATAGATATAGATGCAAGGTACGAAGATTAAGGTCACCACAGCAATGTGAGAGGCGCAGGTGGACAGGGCCTTGCTGCGGCCCTCCCGTGAGTGGCTTTGGAGCATGACTAGCAGTGCTGTGTAGGATCCCAGAAGCACCAGAAAACACATCAGGGTCACCAGGCCATTGTTAGACACCATTAGAAGCTCTAAGACAAAGGTGTCTGTGCAGGCCAATTTGATTAGCTGAGGGACATCACAGTAAAAGTTGTCCAGCTTGTCAGGCCCACAGAATGGCAGCTGGATAGTCAATGCAACCTGTACTATGGAGTGGATAAAGCCCCCCACCCAGGAGGCTGCCATGAGGAGCACACAGACAGTCTGATTCATAATGAGCGTGTAGCGCAGGGGCTGGGAAATGGCAATGTAACGGTCATATGCCATGACAGTCAGCAGAAAGATCTTGATGCCTCCAATGAAGTGGAAGAAGAAGAGTTGAGTTAGGCAGTCACCAAAGGAAATGGTAGGGTTGCCTGAGAGCAAGTCAACCAGCATCCTAGGTGCCGTGATGGAAGAGTAGCAAAAGTCCAGGAAAGAAAGGTTGCCCAAGAGAAAATACATGGTTCTGTGCAGATGTGGGTCAGAGGTCACTATGACCACAATAAGAAGGTTTCCTGTTACAGTCATAAAATATACAGCAGAGAAAACAGTGAAGAAAAAAACCCGAAGCTCCCAAACCTGAGAGAGCCCCAGTAGAACAAATCCTGCCACCTGGGAATGATTTGCTGGATTCATCTGGTTGGTATGACCTGGTCAACGAACCTGCTGAGAAAAAAGGACATATTCTTCAGGGAATCTGCAAATTACTCTAAAATGATTTCCCCTGCCTCCTCTGGGAAATTCTCCACTCTTTCATTTCTAATAAGGAGAATGTTGTAAGCGGTTCTGCAGGACACCAAGCATTTGAACATCATATACTGGTGATATCAAACTCCAAGGGCATAAAACTCAGGATAGCACTCATACTATTTTAGGTTTATGAGGGCTATAAACAAAAATGAGGGCTATTATAAAAAATAATAAGCCCTCAAAATTGAAAAATGGGATGTAGAGAAGAGAGTGTTAAACTGAAAATGAATTTCAGTTCTGCCAGTAACTAGTTGTGTAAACAGAAAAAAAATCTCTGCAATTCTTTAAGCCTTGTTTCCCTCGTCTATGATATAAAATTAACCAAAATGTCCTCAACGTCTCCATTACTTTAATATTTGATACTACATGTGGTCTTAATTTAGAAAACCTGATGCATCCCTGCATGCCAGACCTTTAGACAAAGCTTCCACGAGGTGACATGTCTCTAATATTTATCCCAAAACAACAGAAAGTACAAATATTCCATTATAGCTTTGAATAAAATATTCAATTGCCTTCTGATACAGCTCTACCTTGGATGTACATTTTCAGACCTAGCGAGATTCTAAAGCCATGAGTAAGGAAGCAGAATAGAAATCACTGGGGCCAAGCATGCTGGCTCATGCCTGTAATTCCAGCACTTTGCAAGGCCAAGGCAGGTGGATCACCTGAGGTCAGCTGGTCAAGACCAGTCTGGCCAACATGGAGAAACCCCATCTTTACTAAAACTGCAAAAATTAGCTGGGCATGATGGTGGGTGCCTGTAATCCCAGCTACTCAGGAGGCTGAGGCAGGAGAACCGTGTGAACCCAGGAGGCAGAGGCTGCAGTGAGTTGAGATTGTGCCACTGCACTCTAGCCTGGGTGACAGAGCAAGACTCTATCTCAAAAAAAAAGAAAGAAAGAAAGAAAAAGGAAATCATTGTCCTCTGCACTTTAGAAGGGTAGTAAAGAACTACTAGTCTCTCTAAAATTAGATAAGAAAACATATAATAGAAAAAGCTTCCTGTATTGTGGCTCTGGGAAACCCAGAGAAGCTACAGTCACTGGGGAAATACAGGGGAAGGCAACGAGAATATTAAACCACTTCCGAATAGTTTGAATGTCAATATTAACTTTAGAGACATTACTCAAAGAATAATTTTTTATTCATAGGGGAAGCAGCAAGAGGAGGCTATAAATATTAATTAAAATTTTAAAACCACCATCTAAACATGCAGAGCTGCCTAGACATTTGGAAACACTGGAAATAAAAGAGGTGTTTTTATACACTTAAATATTTTAAAACATACTGAGAAAGATGAGTAAACAAACTCTAGAATAAAAGTCTTCATGTTCCTGAATAGAAATGTGAAGCGTCATTTCAATTTAACTTAATATTAAGTATAGATTTCAATTATATTTTCTTTCCTTTGTCTATTCATTCGGTAAGCATTTATTCAGCACCTTCTACTTACTAGGCACTGTGCTAAATACTAAGGAGTTAAATAAAGAGTAAGACACAATGATGTAATGCATCACTAAGTGAGTAACACTCCGCATAGGAGTGTTTCAATCCCTGCCCACCTAGTTTCAGCAAACCATGTTGATATGGTTTGGCTTTGTGTCCCCACCCAAATCTCATCTAGAATTGTAATACCCACATGTCAAGTGAGGGATCCGGTGAAAGGTGATTGGGTCATAGGGGTGGTTTCCCCCATGCTGTTCTCGTGATAGTGAAGGAGTTCTCACAAGAGCCAATGCTTTAGAAGTGGCTGTTTCCCTGCTCTCTTTCTCTCACCTGCCACCATGTAAGATGTGCTTTGCTTCTCCTTTGTCTTCCACCATGATTGTAAGTTTCCTGAGACCTCCCCAGCCGTGTGGAACTGTGAGTCATTTAAACCTCCTTTCTATACAAGTTATTCAGTCTCAGGCAGTATCTTTATAGCAGTGTAAGAACAGACTAAAAGAGATATGTAGCCTCTTTCACATGTACACTATGATCTAGAGCACATCAAACTACTTGAAGTTCCCAGAACTTATGCTCAACTCATGCTTCCTTGATTTCCCTCTCTATATATTTATTTTACTTTAGTTTTAATAACATTAAAACTAAATTTGTGTATTTTCAATATACAAATAATTGGGAATTTTCAGATTCAGTCCCAACATGCGAAGACTTTGAAAGTGAATACTCCTATCCTTAACATAAGAAAAAGCTGGGTAAACTGAAAGTCAATGGCTTTTCTTGGACCAAGCAGAGACATGCAGTCACAGAGCAAACGAACACCTGAAAATCTGAAGATAAATCTAACAAAATACATATAAAATCTATATGGAGAAAACTACAACGCTCTGATAAATTTAAAAACTAAATAATTGGGGAGATACTTCATATTTATTCATAAGAAGTTTCAATATTATCAAGATGTCAGTTTTTCCAACTTAATCTATAGATTCAATGCAATGTCAATAAAAATCCCAGAATTTTATTTTGTGAATAGAAAAAAACTGATTCTAAAGTTTATATGAAGAGGGAAATCATGTAGAATAGCCAACACAGTATTGAAGGAGAAGAATAAAGTTGGAGGACTAACACTACTAGAACTCAAGACTTATAAAGCTATAATAATCAAGACATTGTGGTATTGGCAACAGGCTAGACACACAGATCAATGAAATAGAATAGAGAGCTCAGAAATAGATCAATAGAAATATAGTCAACTGATCTTTGACAAAGGATCAAAGGCAATACAATGGAGTAAACAAATGATGCTAGAACTGGTCATCCACCCGCAAAAAAAAAAAAAAAAGAATCCAGACACAGACCTTACATCCTTTAGAAAAATTACATCAGAATGAGTTAGATAGTTGGAGATTTCAACATTAGTCTGTCATTAATTGATAGATCAAGAAAACAGAAAATCATTAGAATATTGTGTACCTGTACAGCACAATCAATCAACTGGTTCTAATTGACGTTTACTGAACAACAGCAGAATATACATTCTTCTCAAGCTCACATGGAATGTTCTCCATGATAGACCACATTATAGACCAGAAAATACACCTTAACAAACTTAAAAGAGTAGAAATCATACAATGTATGTCTTCAGACTACAGTGGAATTCAACTAGTAATCAATAAGATAAAGATAGCTGAAGCCAGGTGCAGTGGCTCACACATGTAATCCCAAAACTTTGAGAGGCCGAGGTAGGAGAATCACTTGAGCCCAGGAGTTCTAAATCAGCTTGGGCAACATAGGAAGCCTCCATCTCCACAGAAAATAAAAAATTATCCAGGCATGGTAGAGCACATCTGTGGTCCCACTTTCTTGAGAGACTGAACTGGGAAGATCACTTGAGCGTGGGAGGCTGAGGCTGCGGCAAATCGTGACTATGCCACTGCACTCCAGCCTGGGTGACAGAGCAAGAACCTGTCTCAAAAAAAAAAAAATGCTGGAAAATGCCCAAATATTTGAAAATTAAAGAAAACATTTCTAAATAACACATGGCTCAAAGACTAAATCACAGAATAAATTTAATGTTTTAATATAAGTAACACATTTAAAGGGAATACAAGGTATCAAATTTGGTGTAATGCAGCAAAAGCAATGTTTAGAGGGAAATGTATAGTATTAAAGGCGTATATTAGAAAAGAAGAAATATTTAAATTAATAACCTAAATTTTCACCTTAGAAAAGCAGAAAAAGAATCAAAATGTAAGCCCAAAGAACCAGATGAAAAGAAATAAGATTTTAGCATAAACCAATGAAATTAAGAAATGAAATTAAGAAATGATACAGAAAAATCAGTGAAACTAAAAGTGCATTATTTAAAAAGATAAGTAATTTATCAACCTGTAGCCAAGATAACAAAAAAGAAAATTGATATGACACAAGTTATCAATATCAGATGAAGGAGGGGTTATCCCTGCCAATCTCATGGACATTAAAAGGATAATAAAGTAATACTGGAACAAAGTTATACCCACAAATTTGAAGACTTATGTGAAATAAACCAATTCCTTAAAAGACCAAAACTCAGCCAAGTACAGTGGCTTATGCCTGTAATCTTAGCACCTTGGGAGGCCAAGACGGGTGGATCATGAGGTCAAGAGATCAAGACCATCCGGGCCAACATGATGAAACCACGTCTGTACTAAAAATACAAAAATAAGCTGGATGTAGTGGCATATGCCTGTAGTCCCAGCTACTTGGGAGGCTGAGGCAGGAGAATCATGTGAACCTGGGAGATGGAGGCTGCAGTGAGCTGAGATTGTGCCACTGCACTCCAGCCTGGTGACAGAGCAAGACTCCATCTCAAAACCAAACAAACAAAAAGACCAAAATTCATGCAAGGATAAATAAACAGTCTGAACAGACCTATATCTATTTTTAAAATTGAATCAGTGATTACATAACTTCTAAAAAAGAAAGATCACAGCCCACAGGCTTTTATTAGTAAATTCTTAAATATTTCAGGAAGAAACAATGCCAATTCTCTACAACATTTTCCCAAAGTAGAGCAAAAGAAACATTTTTCCTAAATTATTCTATGATACCAGCATTACCCTGATAGCAAATTCAGGTAAACACAATACAAAGAAGGAAAATTATGGGTCAGTATTTCCCATGAATGTGATGCAAAATTTCTCAATAATATATTATCAAATTAAATCCAACAATGTATAAAAAAGAATTATACTCCACAACCAAGTGAAATGTATTCCAGATATGCAAGGTTGGTTCACCTTTCAAAAGCTAATAACTATAATCCACCACATCCACAGGCTAAAGAAAAAAATTTATGTGATTCTATAATTTATATAAAAAACACATTCTGCAAAATCCGACACCAATCCCCAACAAAAACTCTCAGCAAATAAGGAGTAAAAGGCACTTTTTCAACTTGATAAAGAACATTTGCAGAAAACATGCAGCTAGCATCACACTAAATTGTGACAAGGTAAATGCTTTCTTTCTAAAATCAGGAATAAAATAGAGTTACCTATTCTCACCTCTTTTATTAAGCATTGTTCTGGATGTCTTAGCTAGTATAATTAAATAAGAAAAGGAAATAAAATGTATTAAGAATGGAAGGAAAAAGTAAACTGTATTTGTTTGTAGCTGACATGTTGTCTATGTAGAAAATCCCAGAGAATACTTTAAAAAAAAAAAAAAAAGGAACTATTATAGCAAGGTTACAAGATGGATTCATATACAAAAGTCAGATACTGAGAGAGGAATAGCACCAGGTATTCTCAGGAAGATAGAAAAATCCAAATAAAAACTAAAACAGGAACTAGGCAAAGAAACTATGGGATAACAGAAAATCCAAAATAAGGGAGAGAAAACAGTCAAAACTCCGGTCAGGGTGACATGGCCATGACTCTTCTGGGCAAACCCAAATAAGAGGAAAGGGGGAGGTAAATGGGAGTTGCTGAAATCCTCTCTTTTTCCAGAATACCTAATGATTATTCCACCCCCTAAATAAAGAAACACGTATAAAATTAGAAACACAAACTCTGTATGAAGTTTAAGGTGTTTTTTTCCAATTCTGTGAGGAAAGTCAATGGTAGCTTGATAAGGATAGCATTGAATCTATAAATTACTTTGGGCAGTGTGGTCATTTTCACAATATTGATTCTTCCTAACCATGAGCATGGAATGATTTTCCATCTGTTTGTGTCCTCTCTTATTTCCTTGAGCAGTGGTTTGTGGTTTTCCTTGAAGAGGTTCTTCACATGATTTGTTAGTTGTATTCCTAGGTATCTTATTCTCTTTGTAGTAATTGTGAATGGGAGTTCATTCATGGTTTGACTCTCAGTTTGTCTATTACTGGAACCAAAAAGGAGCCTGAATAGCCAAGACAATCCTAAGGAAAAAAAAAAAAAAAAAAAAAGGCTGGAGGCATCACCTTACCTGACTTCAAATTTCAAACTGTACTACAATGGACAGTAATCAAAACAGCATGGTGCTGGTACCAAAACAAAGATATAGACCAATTGAACAGAACAGAGGCCTGAAATACTGCCACACATCTACAACCATCTAAACTTTGACAAACCTGACAACAACAAGCAATGGGGAGAGGATTCCCTGTTTAACAAATGGTATTGGGAAAACTGGCTAGCCATATGCAGAAAGCTAAAGCTGGATTCCTTCCTTACACCTTACACTAAAATTAACTCCAGATGGATCAAAGATTTAAACATAAGACCTAACACCGCAAAAACCCAGGAAGAAAACCAAGGCAATACCATTCAGGACATAAGCATAGGCAAGGACTTCATGACTAAAATACCAAAAGCAATGGCAACAAAAGCCAAAATAGACAAATGGGATCTAATTAAACTTAAGAACTTCTGCACAACAAAAGAAACAATCATTAGAGTGAACCAGCAACCAACAAAATGAGAAAAAAAATTTGCAATCTACCCATCTGATAAAGGGCTAATATCTAGAATCTACAAAGAACTTAAACAAATTTACAAGAAAAAAGCAAACATCCCCATCAAAAACTGGGTGCAGGATACGAACAGACACTTTTTAAAAGAAGACATTATGCAGCTAACAAACATATGATAAAAAGCTCATCATCACTGGTTATTAGAGACATGCAAATCAAAACCACATTGAGATACCGTCTCACACCATTTAGGATGGTGATCATTAAAAAATCAGGAAACAGATGCTGGAGAGGATGTGAAGAAATAGGAACGCTTTTACACTGCTGGTGGGAGTGTAAATTAGTTCAACCATTGTGGAAGACAGTGTGGCAATTCCTCAAGGATCTAGAAATAGAAATTCCATTTGACCCAGCAATCCCATTACTGGGTATATACCCAAAGGATTATAAATCGTTCTATTATAAACACACATGCACACATATGTTCATTGTGGCACTGTTTACAATAGCAAAAACTTGGAACTAGCCCAAATGCCCATCAATGACAGAATGGATAAAGAAAATATGGCACATATACACCATGGAATACTATGCAGCCATAAAAAAGACTGCATTCATGCCCTTTGCAGTGACATGGATGAAACTAGAAACCATCATTCTCAGCAAACTGATACAAGAACAGAAAACTAAACACCACATGTTCTCACTCATAAGTGAGTGTTGAACAATGAGAACACATGGACACAGGAAGGGGAACATTACATTCTGGGTCTGTTGGGGGATGAGGCGAGGGGAGGGATAGCAGGGTTTGGGGAGATTGCAGAGGGATAACATTAGGAGAAATGCCAAATGTAGGTGACGGGGGGATGGAGGCAGCAAACCACCATGGCATGTGTATATCTATACAACAATCTTGCAAGATCTGCACCTGTACCCCAGAACTTAAAAAAAAAAAAAAAGAAAAGAAAACATGGCACATACACTATGGAATTCGACGTAGCCATAAAAAAGGATGAGTTCATGTCCTTTGCAGGGACATGGATGAGGCTGGAAACCATCATTCTCAACAAACTGACACAAGAACAGAAAACCAAACACAGCATGTTCTCACTCATAAGTAGGTGTTGAACAATGAGAACACATGGTGAGAGGAAGAGGAACATCACACACCAGGACCTGTCAGGGGGCTGGGGGACTAGGGGAGGGATAGCGAGGGGGGAGGGATAGGAGAGAAATAGCATTAGGAGAAATACCTACTGTAGATGATGGGGTGATGGATGCAGCAAACATGGCACATGTATACCCATGTAACAAGCCTGCACATTCTGCACATGTACCCCAGAACTTAAAGTATAATAATAATAATAATAATAAAACACAAACTCTGTTGTGCACAACTCATTCCCATGAGCCCACCAATACTTCTCTCTTAAGTGCGTAGTGTTGCTTCACAATAAAAGCTTCTTGCCTTTCACTTTATTCTGATTGGTCCCTGAATTCTTTCTTACAAAGATGTCAAGAATCTAAAAACTGGCTAGGTCTTGGGTCCCACCAGTGTTCAGAGACCCTTCTGAGCCTTCCAGCAACACCACCAGCAATGAATAACTGGCATTTTGAATTTAAAGATAAGGGCAGGTGTGGTGGCTAAAGCTTGTAATTCTTGTGCTTTGAGAGGTAATGAGGCCACTGAGTATTTGAGGCTAGGAGTTGAAGACCAGCCTGGGCAACATGATGAGATCCTGTTTCTACAAAAAAATTAAAAATTAGCCAGGCATGGTGGCATACACCTGTAGTCCTAGCTACCTGGGAAGCTGAGACAGGAGAATTGCTTGAGTCCAGGAGGTTGAGGCTGCCATAAGATATGGTCATGCCACTGAACTTTGGCCTGGTTTACAGAGTGAGACTCTTTCTCAACACAAAACAAAACAAGACCAATATCATTTGTAATAACACCAACACAGAAATATTTATGTATAAATTTAACAAAAAAACATGCAGGATCTATACGTGGAAAGCTACAACACTCTGATGAAAAAATTAAAGATCTTAATAAATATCTCATGTGCCCCATAAATATATACACCTACTATGTACTCACAAAAATTAAATATTACGAAAGAGAGAGATTTTGTGTTCATGGATTGGAAGATTCAAGATTAAGATGTTATTTCTTCCTAAATTGTTGTATGGATTCAACACAATCTCTATCAACATCTCAGCAAGCTATTTTGTAAATATCAGCAAGCTGAATCTAAAGTTTATATAGAAAGGCAAAAAGTCTAGAATAACCAACACGATACTGAATAAAACAAAGTTGGACGACTCAAAATAACTGATTCAATACTTACTATAAAGTTACAATAATCAAAGCAGGATGATATTCAGAGAGAAATAGAAAAATCGATCAATGAAACAAAATAGGATCTAGACACTTTCTCAAACAATGATAGGCAACTGATATTTAACAAATGAGCAAAAGGAATTCAATGGAGAAGAGATTTGTTGTGTTTTCAACAAATACTGCTAAAGTAATTGGATGTCCATATGCAAAAAAAAAGTACACATTCAACACTTTTCATGAAAATTAACTCAAAATGAAACATACATCTAACTATAAAATTCATACTATAAAGTTTCAAGTAAAAAACAGCAAAAGCAATTTACATGTCCTTGGGTTTTGATGATGAGGTTTTTTTGATACAATACCAAAAATACAATCCATGAAAAAAATGATAAATTGGACTTTCTCAAAATTAAAAATGCCTGCTCTCCAAAAGACACTGTGAAGAAAATCAAAAGACAAACCACAGCAGTGAAAACATATTTGAAATATGTGATAAAAAGATTTGTATATAAAATACACAAAGGCCCTTTACAACTCAACAATAAGAAAGTAAGCAATGCAATTAAATGGGTAAAAGTTCTGAACAGACACCTGACCAAAGATAGACAGAAGGCAAATAAGCACATCAAAAAGATGCTAAACATCATTTGCAATTAGGCAATTACAAATTCAGACAATAATAAGACACCACTACACTACTATTAGAATGGCTAAAATTAAAAAACAAATTTAATCTGTCAATTGCTGGTTATGATGCAGAGCAGTTGGAACTCTCATTCATTCTGGTGAGAATGCAAAATGGCACAGCCACGTTGAAAGATAGTTTGGCATTTTCTTCCAAAGGTAAGGACTGTCTTACCATATGAGTCAGCAGTCATACTTTCAGATATTTAGTAACCTGTTAGAAAATTTATGTCCACAAAAATACCTCCACATGTATGTCTATAGCAGCTTTATTTATGATTGCAAAAATTTGAAAGCAAACAATATGTCCTTCAATGGGTGAATGTATGAACAAACTGGTACATCCATACAATGGAATATTATTGAATGATAAAAAGAATTATGCTTTTAAGCCACAAAAGACATGAACAAATCTTAAATGCATATTGCTAAATGAAAGCAGTCAATCAACAAAAACCACATGCTGTTTGACTTCAATTATATGATATTCTGGAAAAGTCAAAACTATAAAAATGATAAATGATTATTGATTGTCAGGGGTTTTCCAGGAGAAAGTGTTGAGTGAGTGAATTACTGGATATTTTTTAGAGCAGTGAAACTATGTTCGATACTGTAATAATAAATATATGACATTGTACATTTATTAAAACCCTGTAGACCTTTATATCACAAAGAGTGAAACTTGATGTATGAAAATATTTTAAAAGTCATTCAGGAAGACATAAGATCCTAAAATAGAATGCAATATGTGATTTTAAAAACGAATTGTATTACAAATGTATAAAGCAACCTCACTAGGAAGGCAGGAAGACAGAAGGGGAAGAGAAGAAAGTGTTGACCTAAGTAAGTTTAGAAATGAGGACAATCTATAAGGCTAAAAGCAAAGCAACCATGCAAAACAACTCTACTCTCATTTATAAAGTAATTTTCCATGGAGGTAAAGAAAAACAATTCTAGTACCACTATACATGGATACCTCAATTGAACAATTAAGTAAATCAATGGCACATTGTGGAAGCCAGGCTTCTCATTGCTGTGTGAATGTATAGACAAGCAAGGGGAAGAGGCTAAGATGATCCACAGAGTAATGAATTAGAGATGAGGAAATCAATATAAATTCACATTTAGATAAATACAGATGGTCACATATAAAAATATTTATAGATAAATGTATACACATGGGCAAATATGCATGCATATACTTTCTTGTTTTGTCAGCTGAAAGTGCCTAGAAATAGTTAAATTCCAGGTATGCAAAGAGCACTCCTGTCACTCAGATTTTTGTTTCTAATAGATTCTCTAATAAAAGAAATCAAGTCTCTTTAGGAAAGTAGCCGATTCTAAAACTGAGGCAGGAAATATATAGTATGAGCCTGGAAGAACTTATAGTAACGGAAAATGAGGAAGTGCTCAAAAAATTGATAGAATATATCAAAAGGACACAGGAATCAACTGAAAGAGCTTCCAATGGCCAAAGCTGAAGCAATTTGCACAATTAAAAAAATCAGCATTGAATTGAAAACCAAAGCATTAAACATCCATGATGTAAATACATGATTGAATAATAAATAAATGGGAAAGAATAGGAAAAACTCCCTTGAGAAAGAATGCCAAATAATGTAGGTGCATACTCTATCCTTGAGGAAGTGAGACAAACTCTCATAACAAACTGCACATAGTGTTTCTTTCAAAGAGAACATTATGTAAAGTGGTGAAAAAATAGTAAATTTCCAGTGGAGAACTTGACAAACATTACCCCAGCCAGGTAATTACAATAGTGTCAATAGTCATATCATGTTGATAATATGTAATATTGATATGTGACATTTTATATGACATTTGTCATAATAAAGGAGAATTTCATGAATCAAGAATGGTATAACAATAAAATGCAAATAATAAAAATTACTATATTAATGGAAGAAAGAAGAAAATTATATGATCATTTCAATTGGTATAAAAAAAGCATTTAGTAAAATTTAACATCTACTCATAATGATTAGCAGTGGAAAGACACATTCTCAGTCTAATAAAAGATACCTATTAATAGCCAGAAGTCCATCTTATACCTAATGGTAAAATATGGAATACTATTTCCTAGGTCAGGAACGAAGAAATGATGGCCCCTTTTTCCAATATCAAAGAAATAAATACATAAAGATTGGAAGAAAATAGGTCATTTGCAAATGACATAATTGTTGGTAGATAAAATTCTAAGAAACATAAAAGCACGATTCAAGCTAATAAATCAAGTTAGCAAGGTCATAGAAAACATGGTCAATATTTTTAAAAGATATTTGAATGTCTAAATATTAAAAACAAATATTTCTAGTATTTGGAAATGGAATTTTTAATATCTCACTTAACAATATTCAAGCATGAATTTAACAAAAGAATGAAAACTACAAAACTACAAGACATTGCTGAAAGTCATTAAAGGAGACCTAAATAAATGAAAAAAAAGCTATAATTTTTTTAATTTTAGACAAAATAATTGTTAATAATTATTGTCAAAAAGCATTATACATAAATATTTTTCTAAGTACTCTGCTAATATTATATATATATAAACTCAATTATTTCTTAAAATTTATGAAATAGATACTATTATTACCCAGTTTTGTACATAACAAAAATTGAGGCACAGAGGTTATAAGTAATTTGGCTTAGAATCAGCCCCAGAGATATAAACGTGGACCCAGGCTCAGTCACTGTGCTCTGGGCAGTATTCATGAAACAAAACACAAGGATCACTGGTAGACCATGTGATTAATTAAATGCTCTGTAAAAATCATTTTTATTTGGTATCTATATTATTATACATTTGGAAATTTTTAGTTAGAGCTTGTAGTTTCAGAGGTGTTGTTGCTTAAACAAACCTAAAATTCACGGTCTCATGGCAGTCTGCTACAACCAGTTCACAAGATTTACATGTGAGACACTTGGGCTTGTCCATCATTGTTCTACCATGACTGTTCAGAAGTCTGGAAGATAAACATGGCAGGTCTGAGGTCTTTATAGTCCCTTGGCTGGAGACAGGCTTTAAATTACTAAGTATATCTCCCCTTCAATTTTCATAGAAGAAAATGAAGAGCTCAAGGAAAAGATTTCCATTTACTGATATTCGGGGGGTCAGCTAAGGCTGAATCATCATTCTGTCACTAAAAAGTGAAGTTTATCAAGAAGAATTCCATCCATATTCACAGAGCTCCAATGAGCTTTTCAGTGTCTCACTTAGAATATAAACAAAGAGCCAAGATCACCAGTTGGGAAAACCTCAAATAAGAGAGAAAAAAATAAACAAGCAGAAAAAGAAAAATTGGAGCAAACAGAGATAATGCAGAGAGCAAATGGAAATGATATCCTTAGCGAGAGACAAGATGAAATAATATCTAAAAATAAAGAAAAGAATGCTATAAAAAATATAAATCAAGTAACAACAAAGGACTCCTAAATACTGAAAAGTTGATAGCCATAATAAAAAAAATCCATAGGAAGGTTAGAAAATAAAGTCAAGAAAATGTCCCAAAAATGTGTGGAAAATAGTGAAAGATATGACAGAAATTGTACAAAAATCAAAGAATCAAGTTAGGAAGTGCAATATCTGATTGAGTAACATAAGCTCCAGAAAGAGAAGAGAGAATATAGAGCAAAATAGATTTGTTTTTACAGCAGAATTAAAAGATCTCTAGATTTCAGCCAGGAGTGGTGGCTCATGCCTGTAATCTCAGCACTTTGGGAGGCCAAGGCAGATGAATCACGTGAGGTCAGGAATTTGAGACCAGCCTAGCCAAAATGGTGAAACCCTATCTTTACCAAAACATACAAAAATTAGCAGACATGGTGGTAGGCACCTGTAAACTCAGCTGCTCAGGAGACTGAGGCAGCAGAATCACTTGAACCTGGGAGATGGAGACTGCAGTGGGCTAAGATTGTGTCATTGCACTCCAGCCTGGGTGACAGAGAGAGAGTTAGTCTCTCTCGCTCTCTCTCTCTCTCTCAAAAAAAAAAAAGTGTCTCTAAATTGAAAGGATATTCCAAATATCACATATTCATAAAAGTTTAGAACACTTGGATGAAAGTACATATTCTCATGATTTTCAGAGCCTAAAAAATATAGATGTCCAAAAAAGAAATAAGAATTAGAAAAGCCTTGAACTTCTTTTTTTTTTTTTTTTTTTTTTTTTTTTTTTTTTTT
>PVKV010014974.1:0-38767 GCA_004027835.1 Alouatta palliata
TCTCCTGCCTCAGCCTCCCGAGTAGCTGGGACTACAGGCACGTGCCACCATGCCCAGCTAATTTTTGTATTTTTAGTAGAGACGGAGTTTCACCATGTGGACCAGGATGGTCTCGATCTCTTGACCTCGTGATCCACCCACCTCGGCCTCCCAAAGTGCTGGGATTACAGGCATGAGCCACCACGCCCAGCCGCAACACTTCTTATCTGGGGGCTGGAGACTTCAAAGGATTTCTAATAGAAGGATACTGTAAGCCAATGCAGTGGGAGCTGACAGATTTGTGTTCTTAAGATATTTATGGGAGGATTCTTTGAGGTAGCACAGAAGCAAGAAAAGACTGACAAGGTATACAGCCGCTGTAACTGGTCACACCAGAGGGGTTCTTCTCACTCGGTTACTTCCAGGATCTCAGGCCTGAGGCCTACTTTGCACAGGAACTGGTTGCAACGTACTACAACTCCTTTGTCAGGAGGAGAGATACTTGCTCCAAGCCTGCCATACAGCGTATGCCCTTTCAGGCAGGGACGCCACTGCCTGGGTCTTTGGTTCTCGTCCTGGTCTGGCTGTTTTCCCATGTACCGCTTCTGTTCTGTGACTGCTGTGGGCATTCCTCCTACTACAAACTACTCTATGGTTATATGGAAGGATTCTGTAAATCAGCACTAAATGTGTCAGTACAGCTCCGACTACAATACCTATATGATTATATAGAAAGATTATATAGAACTAAGTATGCTAGATATATTAAATATGATTATATAAGATAGATATATGTAAGCACTAAGTTATACTTCAGGCACTGATTCTATAAACTAACATATGATTATATAAAAAGGATTATATAAAGGAAATAGCAGAGTAATAGCACTATAGACTAAGCTATTCTTCAGGGACTAATTGTGCCTGGCGTCTGGACAGTTCTCCTTCCTCGATGCCCATGGCGGGTGTTACCCACAACCCTCGGCTGGGCTAGGGGAAGATGCTGGCACTGTGAGCCAGCTCCAGCCTCAGACCCCAAGGAGCAGGACAGGCCTGAGGCCCACTTGAGTCCAGGAGTTTGAGACCAGCCTGGGCAAGATGGCAAACCCACGTCTCTACAAAAATGTAGGGTCCAGCCCTACAGGGTTCTGTGAGCCGTTCCCGGCTGGTGCAGAGATGAGAAATTGTAGAAATAAAAGACACAAGACACAGAGATAGAGAAAAGAGAGTTTGGGCCCAGGGGTCCACTGCTACCCAAATCTCAGAGACCAGCAGTGGCCCCGAATGCTGAGTTGCAAATCTGGGGGCAGGGTAGGTAGGGTGTGGCCTTGGTGGTCAGTGACGAGGTTTTGCATGGTAGCTCAAGCCTGTAATCCCAGCACTTTGGGAGGCCAAGGTGGGTGGATCACCTGAGGTCAGGAGTTCAAGACCAGCCTGGCCAATATGGGGAAACCTCATCTCTACTAAAAATACAAAAATTAGCAGGGCATGATGGCATGCACCTGTAATCCCAGCTACTCGGGAGGCTGAGGCAGGAGAATCGCTTGAACCCAGGAGGCGGAGGTTGCAGTGAGCCGAGATCGTGCCATTGTACTCCACCCAGGCAACACTGCGAGACTCCATCTCAAAAAAAAAAGTAGGTCTGCTCCAGGCCAAACATTTATTTTGTTATTGTTATTTTTTTGAGAGGAAGTCTCGCTCTGTCATCCAGGCTGCAGTGCAGTGGCATGATCTCTGCTCATTTGCAACTTCTGCCTCCAGTTCAAGTGATTCTCCTCCCTCAACCTCCCAAGTAGCTGGGACTACAGGCATGCATCACCATGCCTAATTAAACGTTTTCTTTCTTTCTTTTTTTTTTTTATTAATTATTGTTTTTAAAGACGTCTCAGTGTGTTGCCCAGGCTGGAGTACAGTGGTGCAGTCATATCTCACTGCAGCCTTGAACTCTTGTGCCCAAGTGATCCTCCTGCCTTAGCCTCCCAAGCAGCTGCATGCCACCAGGTCCGGCTAATTTTTTTTGTACTTTCTGTAGAGATGGGGGCTGAATGGGTGGGGGGTGGGGGTCGGGTGACTCATTATGTTTCCCAGGCTGTTCTCCAACTCCTAGGCCTAAGCAATCCTCCCACCTCGGCCTCCCAAAGCACTGGGATTACAGGTGGGAGCCACCCTGCCTAGCTAATGCTCCTGTTTCTCTTGTCCAGAGCTGGAGTCCAGCCTGACTCCCACCCACAGGCTGTAACTCATGAGCCTTAAGAGAAGTGCTGAAGACCAGAAAGGCCCAAATCCGGGGGTAGGGGTGTTTGGTCCTCTCCACTGGGGCACAGGCAGAGAGGCGAGGAGAGAGACTCTTCCTGACTCAGTGGAATTTCCCAAAGCCACAGGAGCCTTGGAAACCCCGTTTCCAAGGCTGGGCCACGTGGCTCACACTTGTAATCCCAACACTTTGGGAGGCTGAGGCGGGTAGATGGCTCGAGCTCAGGAGTTCGAGACCAGCCTGGGCAACATGGCGAAACCCCGGTCTCCAAAAAATACACTAGTCTACGTGGTGCACCCGCCTGTAGTCCCGGCTACTCGGAAGGCTGAGGGAGGATCGCTTGAGGCTGGGTGGCAGAGGTTGCAGTGGGCCGAGATCACCCCACTGCATTCCAGCCTGGAAGACAGAGCCAGACCCTATCTCAAAAAATAACAAGGAAAGTCTACTTGCGACTTTGCCCACGCGGAGGGGCTGAAGCAGCAGATGGGCTTGGGGATCTTCCGCTCCTCCTCCCACTCCTGGGCTTTTCCAGGGTCAGCCCCGGGGTGGCCGCCCAGCGTCCAAGAGAGGGGCGGGGCCGGAGGCGGAGTGGGCGGAGTTCGACTTGAGGCAGGTGGAGGCGGGGCTCCGGCGGTGGGGGCGGAGTCTGGTGGTGGGCGCGGCCACAGCCATGGTGCGGGGGAGGAGTTCCAGCTGGGGGCGGGGCTGGGCGGAGCGGGAGCTGCAGGACTCCGGCTTCAGGGCGGGGCCCGGGCCTCTGGGCGGAGATCCGCTGCCGCGTTCCACCCTTCCGGCCCGGTGTTCTATCCACTGCCTGCACCTTTCATCCGGCGCCGGCTTTCGGCACGACGGTCGCCGCGTTCCATCGTCGCGCGGCTCTTCGGGCGCCCAAGCCGGCAATGTCGGGCCCCAACGGGGACCTGGGGATGCCAGTGGAGGAGGGAGCGGAAGGCGAGGACGACGGCTTCGGGGAAGCAGGTGACCCGAGGGGGCTGCTGGAGCAACCTTGCTTTTTCAGGGCTGCCCTCCCGGGAAGGGGAATCGGGATCGGGTCTTGCAAGGGACCAGAGAGTCCACCCCGTTACGCCTCGAGTGGGTCCGGAGTTGTAGGTGCTGGCTCGGAAGCAGGGCGAGCACCCGCAAGCCCCGTGAGAGCTGCGGTTCACCAGCCCTGTTTTACAGATGGGGAAACTGAGGCGGCTTCGGGGACACTCGCCCTTATGGGCCTTGCTCCAGCCACTTTCTTCAGTCCCGGGGGAGACCGAGGCACCTGAGGGAGACGGGGTTGAGCTTGGCCAGCTTGACTTACCGAAGGGGCCGGACCGGGCGTGGGGTGGGGGTGTGGGGGCGCCGCTCTGCTGAGTCAGCATCCCCAGCCACTTGGTTTTGCGGGTGTAGCCTCACACCCTTGCCAAATGTGAGGAGCTTACAGAGCGGCCCTTTGTGGGCAGGGGTGGGGGTGTGGAGAGAGAACCATCAGCTCCCTTCTAACCTTCTTCAGCCTCAGTTTCCCCATCTATAAAATAGGAATAATGATTCATGTCTCCTGCACTGGGATGTGTCAGAATTAAATGCAAAAAATAAACAGAAAATGCTTAGCAGGTTCTAGCATGCAGGAGTTCAGTAAATGGTTATTGTCATTATTCTCTTTGGTATAGTCGAGATTGGCATATTAACATACCCTGAGGATTTAGTAAATGCGGGGTTAGTATGGCGCATGCTTTTTGTCTGGGGTAACAGCTTTATTGAGCTACACGACTTACGCATTTAAACTGTACAGTTCAGTGGGCTTTTGTGTATTCCCAGGGTTGTTAATCCATCACCACTATAGTTCTAGGTAAGTTTGCATTGGCCAGTGCTGGTGGGCGCATCAGGAAGAGCCTCCCAGGAGGTCACATTGAGTGGCTGTTGGCAGACAGGACTTAGAACAGTGGGAAGGAGGGTGTCCCAGGCAGAAGAAAAGGCTTGGAACTGGGAAAGTACCCTTGACACAGATAAAGCCTGGCCTGGAGTGGTGTGGGGGAACCTGCCTCCCTCATCCCTCCTCCAGCCTGTATCCCAGGACACAGAATTCGAAATATTGATAATAATGACCATCCACTAAGTACTTGCTGTGGCCAGATCTGAACTTTTTTTTTTTTTTCTGAGACAGAGTCTTGCTCTGTTGCCCAGGCTGGAGTACAGTGACATGATCTTGGCTGACTGCAACCTCCACCTTTTGGGTTCAAGCAATTCTTATGCTTTAGCCTCCCAAGTAGCTGGGACTACAGGCACCTGCCACTACACCTGGCTAATTTTTATGTTTTTTTTCGTAGAGACGGCGTTTTGCCATGTTGGCCAGGCTGGTCTTGAACTCCTGACCTCAGGTGATCCGCCTGCTCAGCTTCCCAAAGTGCTGGGATTACAGGCATGAGCCACTGTGCTGGCCACTGTCTGAACCCTTGATATGTTTGAATCCTCACAACCACACAGTTATTTTCCCTTTTTTCCAGAAAGGTGCAACAACTTGCTGGGGTAAAGCAGAGCTGGAACTCAAACCCAGGTGCCTCTGACCTCCAAGTCCAGTCCTAAGTTTCAGCTCTGTTACCAACCTGGAGGATCCTGGGCAAGTTCCTTCCTTCTGAGGCCTCGGTTTCCCTAGCTATACCATGAAGGGGTTGGACTTTAAGAGGCAGCCAATTTCCCAGGACTCTGTCCTCTGTGAGGGTGGCCGGCTCTGAGCAACGGTGCCCTTCCCCAGGATGCAGGCACATGTGCACCCAAACCCAGATACACCCCTCCAGCCCTGGCCTCTGCCAGCCTCCACCGGCTGCTTTTTCCTTGGTCTCAAGCTGGCAGCCGAGTGTATCTGAGTCCCAGGCTGGCTCAGAACTGAGTCCAGCAGTGGGCACAGGCCCAGACCTTGAGTCCTCAGGGACACTGTGTTGCTGAAAGAGGCAGCTCTGGAGTGGCCGTGTAGGGGAGGAAGTGATGGTTTCTAGTGGAGATCAGGGAAGACTTCTTGGAGGAGGCATTTGGAGCTGGTCCTTGAAGGGCTGTTGTGGTTGAGGCATTCTAGGTTGCAGGGATAGTTGAGCAATGGCAGAGAGGCTGGAAAGTCAGAGGCTCCATTCATGCACTCACTCAGTCAATCAACAGATGCTTATTGCAACAGAGAGCAGCAGGGAGCCAGCAGCGAACACAAGACTGTTCACCTCCCATGGGGAAACAGCACAGCACTCAGATAAGCACAGCGGTCAATCCTGAAGGGAGGGCCGTGGAGGGCTGAAGAGGGCTAGGGGCTCAGCATGGAGGCCTGATCCAGTCTGGAGCATTGGATGTGCTCCCAGTGGTGACATCCATACTGAGACTTGAAGGATGAGTGGGACTCATCCAGGAGAAGAGGAGGGAAGGAAGATGGGAGGACTCAGCACATTCCAGGCAGAGACAGCAGCATGTTCAAACGGCCTGAAGTAGGTAAAGGCAGGTGTGAGAGAGGAAAGGAAGAGGCAGGGAGGCAGGGAGGCAGGGCTAGCAAGGAGGCAGGGGCTAGGAGACTCCACTGGGTGTTTTATCCTGAGGGAGCCAGAAAGGCTGGAGAACAGGGCCAACCTGGGGACAGAGGCCTTGATTCCCCAACTCAGGAATGTGGGCTCTGGCCACTAAGCAGCTGCTGCAGGAAGTGCAGAGACCTGGCACCTGGCAGGACTTCCCAGGCAGGACTCGCCACCCTGTGACCACCCTAACCCCAGAAAAAAAGGAGGCAGTACTAAGGTGTCATTCATTCAAAGCGATTCCTCTTTTGGTATCCACCCATTTTCCAGATGTTGACACTGAGGCTCAGGAAGGAGTAGGGACTTGCACAAAGCCCTCTGGGAAGCAGGCTGGGAAACGGTGGAGGGAGGGTGTCCATTAGCCCCAAGGAGACACAGGTTGTGGGCTCTGTCTTTCGCCTTCCTTCCAGAATACGCCGCCATCAACTCCATGCTGGACCAGATCAACTCCTGTCTGGACCACCTGGAGGAGAAGAACGACCACCTCCACGCCCGCCTCCAGGAGCTGCTGGAGTCCAACCGGCAGACACGCCTGGAGTTCCAGCAGCAACTTGGGGAGGACCCCAGTGATGTCAGCCCCTAGGCTCCAAGAGCCCCCAACTGGGCCCCCACCCTGCCTCCCTGGACTAGGCTCTAGCCTGGGCACTCACCCCCTGGCTTAGATACCTTCTCAAGGGCTGGCCTTCAGGGTTCCCAGGTGGGTCTGCCTGCCTGGTCCACCCTTCTGGCCACTCCCTTTGGCCTATCTGGGCCAGCCCCCACTGCCTGGCATTCCCTCCTGGGGCCAAGAGTGGGCCTGCAACCCACCCACTTGCCTGCCCACCCAACTCCTGGGCACTCCCCACTCTGCCCAGGCCTTGAGTGTCCAAATTAAATGGGTCTCCCACACCGCTGTGCCTCTGTCCTCTGTATCTCAGGACGAGAATCCCAGCAGCTGCTGGAGGGGAACAGGGCAGTCTAGGTGCTCGGGTGTCAATCATGCACTGGCGGCTCAGAGGCCAGGTGGTGGGGGGCTGGGGTTCTTGGCCGCCTGTACTTCTGGACACAGAAGGTGCAGGTGAGGACAAGGCTTCTTTCCTACCTGGTACATTCCTGGCCAGCTGCAGCTGCTTCCTAGCCCAGAAGCCGGGTTGAGACTGTTGGACATGCTGTGTGACCTTGTGTGATGTTCTCAGCCTCTCTGGGTACTAGGGCCTTTCACCAAGACAACCCAATGCCAAGACATGCTATGCAACCTCAGCACTGCCCTCCCATTCTTGGCCTGTCTCCCCAGTAACAGGGTTGGTCTGCTTGTTTATCTCTATGGGTCTTTCTAATGAGGAAATAGCAGAAGTAAAGGGCCAATTCAGCCTGGGCCCCATCCACCCATGATTCATCTTAGGGTCGCCTGACCAGGAGGGTAGGGTGCCTGCTAGTAAACCAAGAAGAAAACCAGAGGGCCTGAGCAGCAAGGACCCCCCTCCTGCACTCCAAAGGGTGCAGCTGGAGAGACAGGCCAGCACAGGGGTCGGAGAGCTCAGGCCGAGGTCAAATCCCAGCCACTCACCAACTGTGTGGCCTTCAGCAAGTCACTTGACCTTGCTAGGCCTCCAGCCAAAGGAACTTCCCCAGCTTATTAAGGTTATTAAGAGGGGAACTCAGCCAGGCACAGTGGCTCACACTTATAATCCCAGCAGTTTGGAAGGCCAAGGTGGGCGATTGCTCGAGCCCAAGAATTCAAGAGCAGCCTGGGCAACATGCCGAAACCCCATCTCTACCAAAAACAAGAAAAATTAGCCGGGCGTGGTGGCGCATGCCTGTGGTCCCAGCTACTCAGGAAGCTGAGGTGGGAGGACGGCTTAAGCCTGGGAGGCAGAGTTTGCAGTGAGCCAAGATTGGTACCACCGTACTGCAGTTTGGGCAACAGAGCCAGACACTGCCTCAAAAAATAAAAAATTGGCCAGGCGCAGTGGCTCATGCCTGTAATCCCAGGACTTTGGAAGGCTAAGGCGGGTGGATCATTTAAGGTCAGGAGTTTGAGACCAGCCTGGCCAACACAACAAAACCCCATCTCTACTGAAAATGCAAAAAATTAGTCGAGTGTGGTGGTGTGTACCTGAAATCCCAGCTACTTGGGAGGCTAAGGTAGGAGAAGCACTTTAACCTGGGAGGTGGAGGTTGCAGTGAGCTGAGATTGTGAAATTACACTCCACCCTGAGAGACACAGCAAGCCTCGGTCTCAAAAAATTTAAATTTACATTAAAAAATTTTTTTCTTTTTTTTTGAGATAGAGTTGCCCAGGCTGGAGTGCAATGGCACGATCTCAGCTAACTGCAACCTCTGTCTCCCAGGTTGAAGCGATTCTCCTGCCTCACTGCCTCAGCCTCCCTAGTAGCTGGGATTATAGGTGTGTGCCACCACACCTGGCTAATTTCTGTATTTTTAGTAGAGACGGGCTTTCTCCATGTTGGTCAGGCTAGTCTCAACCTCCTGACCTCAGGTGATCTGCCTGCCTTAGCCTCCCAAAGTGCTGGGATTACAGGCATGAGCCACCGCCCCTGGCCCCAAAATTAAAAATTTTAAAAGAGGGAAACCGAAGCTCAGACAGGTGAAGTGCCTTGTGAACCAGAGTCCCTGGTTCCCAGGGAGCCTGTCTGGCCTTCCAGTTCTGCCCCCACCTGGCCCAGAGAGGCTGGGTGCTGGCTGAGAGCTGGCTGGGGTGCCCCCCTTCCCCTATCCACCCAGACAGAAGTACTGGTGGGGACTGCACAGCCAAACTACCTTGTTTTATTGGATTTTGAGTAAAAACAACCTTGTCAAAGTTTCCAGGCAGACTCCTAAAAAGCGTTAGCAGATCTGGACCCAGGCAGGCCAGGCACAGGGAGGTCCCTCTATCAGGTTTTGAGGCGGGTCGAGCGCCGAGGTAGTGGGGGCTGGGAGGATCGAGCCGTCACCTTGCTGGGTGTTTTGTCGTGGGTGCTGGGCTGGGAGGGTGGGCGGCCACCGGAGGCGAACAGGGCTGTCAAAGCGTTCCGGGCGTTGATTGCGCACCGGCGGCTCACAGGTCGGGTGGTAGGGCTGGGGTTCTTGGCCGCCTTGTATTTCTAGATACAGAAGGTGCAGGTAAGGTCAGGGTCTCCTCCCTAGGTGGTATGCTCCTGACCAGCAGCGACTTCCCCAGCTCTGGCTGAGACAGTATTAGTGTGCTGTGTGACCCTATGTGATGAACTTGGCCTCTCTGGGCCAAGGCTCTGGAGCTAACAGCCTGGCCCTCAGCATTCCCTGGACCAGTAAGAGCCCAACCCCACCCCAGCTCTGATTCTCTCCCTGCTGGTGCAGAGGTGGTGCCTGGAGATTGAGGCCCAGCACAAGAGGGAGTGACTACTAGCCGCCCGGATCAGCTTGGATGAGACTGAGTGCATGGACAGGGGAGGACGGGGCAGGATGTCCGGCTCACCTGCAGGTTCTCAAAGTGGGCCAAGGACTTGCAGTGGGAGAGCTGAGCCCCTGAGTTGCTGTGATAGAACTTGTGGCAGACACGGCAGACGTAGCCCATCACAGGCACCAGGAAGTCCACACCTGTGGGAGGAGGGTCTGTACTTGCATCCCCGCACCAGCGAGGTGTCCCTCCCTCTCTAGGGGCCTGGGTGCTCCCCCACCCTCTAGGTAGGAGCAGAAGAGAAGGCTTCCCAGCCAGAATGCCACGGGTGGCATCTAGGGGGTCACCTGGAGGCCAGGCCCAAGGGCTGAAGCTTCTGCAGGTGGGCTCGGGGCTGGGGCCTTACCATAGGCAGTATTGGGGCTGTAGGTCTCCGAGCCCTTCCACTCCTCTATGGATATATCTCTGGACCTCACCTGAAAACACGCAAACGTGGACCTCGGATCTGGCTTCCCCTAACACCTCCCAGACACAGGTGAGGGACCTGGAGCCCACCAATGCCCCTGGACACACAAAATCCCCTTGATTTCCAGGAGGTAGTGGGTGGTGGTCTCTGAGACTTTGCACATGGTGATCCTTCCTCCCAGAGTGCTCTTCCCAATCTATACTTTCTAGTCCCTTCCTCCAGGAAGCCCTCCTGCTCCTACAGGGGCCATAATCCACACCAGGTGTGCCCAAGACATGTGTCATCTGACTGAATCTTCATTACAACCCTCCATGGCTACACCCATTTTACTAAGAAGAAACTGAGGCGCAGGGACATTAACTCACTTGTCTAGGGTTGCAAAGCTGGTTTGTGGAGGAGCTGGGCAGGGAACCCTGTAGGTCTAAGCCATAATTCATACTTTTTTTTTTTTTTTTTTTTTGAGACGGGCTCTGTTGCCCAGGCTGGAGTGCAGTAGCTCGATCTGAGTTCACTTCAACCTCTGCCTCCCAGATTCAAGCAATTCTTCTGCCTCAGCATCCCGAATAGCTAGATTACAGGCACATGCCACCATGTCCAGCTAATTTTTGTATTTTCAGTAGAGACGAGGTTTCACTATATTGGCCAGGCTGGTCTCGAACTCCTGACCTCATGATCCACCTGCCTCAGCCTTCCAAAGTGCTGGGATTACAGGCATGAGCCACCGTGCCCGGCCCATAGTTCACGGTCTTAACCATGGGCCCTCTTGTAGCTCTCTGAGGTCCTATCCAATACTGCAGTGATCTTGGTCCTAGGGGCTGGGTTTCAGGGGATCAGAGATTCTGCATGTCACCTGCTGGGTGTGAGCCCCTTCCAGATGAGGTCATCTGACTCTGACCACATCTACCCTACCAGGCCTAGCAGTGCCCTCCACCACTCACCGGGTAAACAAATGTGGCTTCTAAGGACAACCACTCCCACCTGCTAAGCCCTTCCAAGGACCAAGCCTTAGGCTTCCCTTATAGTTCAAGTTGGGATTGTTACTTCTGAGCAGAAGCAACTGAGGCTCAGAGAGGCCAAGTGGCTTGCCTGAGATGATGCCACTACTGAGCAACAAAGCTGGGCCTCATACTACCCTGCCTAGGACTGCAGGCCACCCCCACTATGCTTCGTCCCAGCTCCTCAATGCCCCACTTTGGCTGCCACAGCCCATGAGCAGCCCCTCACCACCCTGGACTGTAACTAAGGCAGCTTCAGTGAGGGCAAGGGCCAGACCTTGGCCCTTATGAGTCCCTGTATCCAGCACCAGGACCTAACCCAGAACACATGCTCTGGAAACATTTGTTAAACTGCAAAGAATCTGGCTGGGCAAATCACACCTGTAATCTCAGCGCTTTGGCAGGCCTAGGCCAGTGGATCACCCGAGGTCAGGAGTTCAAGACCAGTCTGGCCAACATGGTGAAACCCCGTCTCTACTAAAAATACAAAAATTAACCAGGCGTGGTGGCGGGCGCCTGTGATCCCCACTACTTGGAAGGCTGACGCAGAAGAATTGCTTCAACCCAGTAGGCAGAGGTTGCAGTGAGCCAAGATCATGCCATTGCACTCCAGCCTCAGGAGTAGAGTAAGACTCTGTCTTTAATGAAAAAAAAAAAAAAAAAAAAAAAAGACCGGCTGCAGTGGCTCATGCCTATAATCCCAGCACTTTGGGAGGACAAGGTGAGTGAATCACCTCAGTTCAGGAGTTCAAGGCCAGCCTGGCCGACATGGTAAAACCCTGTCTCTACTAAAAATATAAAAATTAGCCAGGGGTGGTGGTAGGCACCTGTGATCCCAGCCACTCAGGAGGTTGAGGCAGGAGAATCGCATGAACCCAGGAGGCAAGAGATTTCAGTGAGCTGAGATCATGCCATTGCATTCCAGCCTAGGCAACAGAGCAAGACTTTGTCTCACAAACAAACAAAAAATCCACAAAGAATCCAAGCTCCTTGAGCTCCTCATTCATGGGCGACAGGGTAGCTGTGGCATTGGAAACATGAAGTCTTACTTCCTGCCATACAATTTGATGAAATTCAGCCAGGATAGTGCTTGGTACACACGCCCGGCACACAGTAAGTACTCAAAAAGATGTCTGCTGCTGTCACCCTCACTATTATCATCACCATCATCTGCCTCTTCCTTCGCACACCACACAGTTTCCCACCTCGGTGCCTTTAGTGATGCTGTTCCCTTTCTCTTCCTCCACACAGGTCCAAATTTCCGTCAGGCATATTTTAACTGCCACTCTCTAGTCATCATCCATAATTACATAGTCATGCAGAAGGCAGTTGATAGTAATAATAGTTGTGGCATGCATTAGTGCCCACAGATGCCAGCACAGTGTCTGGTCTCTAGGAGGTGAAGTGAGGTCCGTCCTGGGCTGGGAATCTGGCACCGAGCCTGCCTCCCACGCCCTCCCCCCAGCACCTGCTTGCAGAATTCCTCCTCAACCTCGATCTCTTCTTCTTCATCCTCGTCGTCCTCTTCCTCTTCTTCATCACCCTCAAAGCAACCCACAGCATCCACTGTAATGAAGTGGTCCTCATCTTGGCCAGCAATCTCCTTCTCAAGCGACTTCAGCTGCCCAGGGAGTAGGCAAGGGGCACAGGTCAGCTCTGGACAGCAAGGGGCCATGCCCTACCCATCCTACCCCTGAGAGTCCCAGTCCCTCCAGACCCGCTGTGAGGTTGGCCTGGGATAAGCCTCAACTTGCTGTGTGACCTGTGTCCTCTAAGGGAGCTCAGGTTACCTCCTTGGCTTTGTCCTTATGCCCCTGGGATTTCACGTGCTCCACAAACTTGCGAGGGGTTTTGAAGTAGCGGTTGCAAATGGTGCAGAAGGGTCGCAGGGATTGTTTGGCGATCTGGAAAAGGTCAGGCAGACCAAGCAGTGTCCCCAGCAAGCCCTTGACTAGCACCCAGCTGGGGCCCAGCAAGAGCTCCCCTCCCCCGGGCAGGCCCACCACGCCTGTAACAAGCCAGGCTGTGCTCCGCCCCTGCACTGGAACATGGGCAAACACATCTTTCTCTTCACGGTGTGGGTGGCTGGGAGATGGGATGGCAGATGGCAACACAGAGACAGGACAGACACAGAGAGAAGACGGGAGAGAGGACAGCTGCTCAAACAACCCCCGTGAGTCCCGTGGCTGAACGGCAGGGTGAGGTGCTGCCTGGCCTACACTGGACAGATGGGGAACCTGAAGCCCGAAGAAGAAACAAGACCGACTCCTCCAGAAACTGCATTGTGGGTTACGGGTGTGCTGGGGCAAAGAGGAACGTGTACTTTCTCATTGGATCTCTGTGCCTCCTGGCCTCCGAGTGGAGACGGCAGTGCGGGCGCCCCGCAGCGTGCAGGCCCTCCTACCTTGTGGTCCTGTGTCCTGCGGTGCTGGATCAGGTCCCCCATGTAGTAGAGCTGGCAGGTGTTGCACCAGCGCCTTGGTGGAGGCTCCCTGAGTGACAATAGTCAGAGCAAAAAGAATGTGATGCCAGACAGCAGCTGTCCTAGAATGCTCTGTAAGGGTAATGCAATTCCAACAGCAGTTCCCACAGGATCTCTTAGGGAAGCTTCACAAAATGGTTCTGAGGTTCATCTGCATGAGTACTTAAGCAGAAATAACCAAGGAAGCTTTAGGGGGAAGGGGAGTGAAGCACTGGGGATACCAACCTTTAAAATGAAAACAAGCTACAGTAGATAAAACTGTGTAGTGTGATGCACACTGAGAGTGTATCAATGGGAAAAAGTTGGAAATCCTAAGCAGGTTCAAATACTGGTAAGAATTCTGCTTTGCCAGCCTGGGCAACATGGCAAAACCCTGTCTCTAGTAAAAATACAAAAAACTGGCTAGGCAAGGTGGATCATGCCTGTAAGCCCAGCACTTTGGGAGGCCGAGGTGGGTGGATTACGAAGTCAGGAGTTCGAGACCAGCTTGGCCAAGATGGTGAAACTCCATCTCTACCAAAAAAAAAAATTAGCCGGGCATGGTGGTGCACGCCTGTAATCCCAACTACTCAGGAGGCTGAGGCAGGAGAATCATTTGAACCCACCCAGGAGGCAGAGGTTGCAGTGAGCTGAGATCCCACCACTGCACTCCAGCCTGAGCAACAAAGTGAGACTTCATCTCAAAAAAAAAAAAAAAGGTGGGGCATGGTGGCTCACACCTGTAATCCCAGCACTTTGGGAGGCCAAGGCGGGCAGATCACTTGAGGTCAGGAGTTTGAGACCAGCATGACCCCGTTTCTACTAAAAATACAAAAAAATTAGCCAGGCGTTGTGGCAGGCACCTGTAATCCCAGCTACTCAGGAGGCTGAGGTGGGATTGTCAAGGGAGAATCGCTTGAACTCAGGAGGCGGAGGTTGCAGTGAGCCAAGATTTCGCCACTACACTCCAGCATAGGCGACAGAGCTAAACTCCGTCTCAAAAAAAAAAAAAAAGCGTCTGAATCAGTGAAAATTAAGAACTCTCGGCTGGGCACGGTGGCTCACACCTGTAATCCTAGCACTTTGGGAGGCCGAGGTGGGTGGATAGCCTGAGGTCAGGAGTTCAAGACCAGCCTGGCCATCACGGTGAAACCCCATCTTAAAAAAAAAAAAAAAAAAAAAACTCTCTAAAAAATAAGCAAATACACAATTTTGCATAAATTTTAGGGGGTACATAACCCCCATGTCCACTGGTGAAACCCTGGTAAGGAGCCCTGCTGGAGAGGCTGCTTAGAGACAGAAAGTTTTCATGTTGTCATGTAGCACAACTCAATTTTTTTTTTTTTTTTTTTTTGGTGCCGTGACTCAGATTCGAACTCAATTATTTATTTATTTATTTATTTTTATTTTATTTTATTTTTGAGACAGAGTCTCGCTCTGTCGCCCAGGCTGGAGTGCAGTGGCGCGATCTCGGCTCACCACAAACTTCATCTCCCGGGTTCAAGCAATTCTCTGCCTCAGCCTCCCGAGTAACTGGGATTACAAGAGCCCGCCACCATGCCTGCCTAATTTTTGTATTTTTAGTAGAGATGGGGTTTCACTATATCTTGGCCAGGCTGGTTTTGAACTCCTGACCTTGTGATCCACCCGCCTCGCCTCCCAAAGTGCTAGGAATATAGGTGTGAGCCACGGAGCCCAGCCCCAATTTTTATTTTTAAAGACTGTATAAATCCAGAAAGGATCACAAGAACTAGGTCAAAACGTAAACAGTGTTTATCTCTGGGTAATGGGATTATGGGAGATTTTTATCTTGTGTGTCTGTGTCCTCATATTTTCAAAATGTTTATATAATGAGGGAATTATTTTTATAATCAGAAAAAAGTTTTTTTTAATCAAAAAAGGCACATCAACCACACAGTGAATATACCAGGCTTTAGGCTTTAGGGACACTTACTGTCCTCAGCAAAATCTTAATACTGCTGCAAACAACAAAATCAGACCTTAAAGCAGCTTGCTCCAGAGGGCAGCATTGCTGTGGAATTTTCCTTTTAAACACAGTTTTGTAAAGTTTGAATTTTTTTTTTTTTTTAAAGAGATAGATCCTGCTCTGTTGCCCAGGCTGGAGTGCAGTGGCTTAATCATAGCTCACTGCAGCCTTGACCTGGGCTCAAGCGATCTTCTTGCCTCAGCCTCTCGAATAGCTAGGACTACAACTGTGTGCATTAGCACAACCAGCTAATTTTATTTTATTTTTTGCAGAGATGGGGGGTCTTGCTCTGTTGCCCAGGCTGCTCTTGAACTCCTGGTTGAGTGATCCTCCTTCCTCAGCCTCCTTAAGTACTGAGATTACAAGTGTGAGTCATGATGCCATTGCAAGTTTGAATTTTTTTTTTTTTTTTTTTTTTTTTTGAGGCAGGCTCTCACTCTGTCATCCAGGCTGGAGTGCAGTGGCATGATCAAGGCTCACTACAGCCTCCACTTCCTGGGCTCAAGCAGTCCTCTCACCTCAGCCTCCTAAGTAGCTGGGACTACAAGCGCACGCCACCAGGTCTGGCTAATTTTTTATCGTTTGTAGAGACAGAGGTCTTATGACATGGGCTGGTTCTGAACTCCTGAACTCAAGCAATCCCTCCACCTCAGCCTCCCAAAGTGCTGGGATTACAGGTGTGAGCCACCATGCCAGCCTCGCACTATTTTTTAATGTGCATTTTGATCTCTGTAAGAGAAAATCACAATAAACGAAGAAAGGTGGGGGGAAGAACATGTCATCAAACAGGCAGACACCTTGTGCCAGTGTCATGTCTGAAATTGGCAATGTCGGCCGAGTACAGTGGCTGGTGCCTGTAATCCCAGCACTTAAGAGGCCAAAGTGGGAGGATCACATGAGGTCAGAAGTTTGAGACCAGTCTGGATAACATGGCGAAACCCGATCTGTACTAAAAACACAAAAATTAGCTGGGCACGGTGGTGCGTGCCTGTACTCAGCTACTTAGGAGGCTGAGGCATGAGAATTGCTTGAATCTGGAAGGCAGAGGTGCAGTGAGCCGCGATCATGCCACTACACTCTAGCCTGGGCGACACAATGTGACTCTGTCTCAAGTTTAGAAAAAAAAGACCAGGTGTGGTGGCTCATGCCTGTAATCCCAGCACTTTGGGAGGCCAAGGCAGGCGAATCACCCGATGTCAGGAGTTGGAGACCAACCTAACCAACATGGTGAAACCTCATCTCTACTAAAAATACAAAAATTAGCTGGGTGTGGAGGTGCAGGCCTGTAATCCCAGCTACTTGGGAGGCTGAGGCAGGAGAACTGCTTGAACCCAGAAGGTGGAGGTTGCAGTGACCTGAGATCTCGCCACTGCATTCCAGTCTGGGCAACAGAGTGAGACTCTGTCTCAAAAAAAAAAAAAAGAAAGAAAGAAATGGCCAAGATAGGCAAGGGCGTAATTCACAGCACCCACCCCGCAGGATTTGAGGAGGGAGGAGAGGGGCACCCCCACCAGCTAGGGTGTTGGGATCCACGCTTCAGCCCCATTCCTGGAAACACCCCCTTTTTTCCATGGGGAAATGCATTTCCATGTGGTTTGAGTAGAGCTGGCCTGCCTAGTCTAGCCAGTCAGAACACCCCATCCCTGGCCAGGGGATTGCTTCAGAAACGTGCAAGTGACCACAACCAGATCCACCAGCATTTTCCCTAGAAACGGTTCTGCTACTGCAGACGCAGGTGACTGCCCTTCCTTGAAGGTCACTGTGCAGGGAGGTTGGGGCTGTGGGCACCCAGTGCCCACTGTAGTGAGAGATGGAGCCTCTAATAGTGTCCCCTGGGTCCAGCTGTATCTCTTGCCTTCCCACTTACCTAAGCCAGAAACATTGCTCTTTTTTGCTCAAGTTAATTTCTGTCTTATAGAAATTAGAATTTTCATCACTTATAACTGCAAAGAACCCCCACTGATGCAGGAGGACAGTATTGATGTCTTTGTGTTGGGAACCAAGTGAGGTGGTCTGCCTCCTGGGTTCAAGCAATTTTTCTGCCTCAGCCTCCTGAGTAGCTGGGACTACAGGCGCACACCATGATGCCCAGCTAATTTTTGTATTTTTAGTAGAGAAGGGGTTTCGCCATGTTGGCCAGACTGGTCTCAAAACTCCTGACCTCAGGTTATCCACCTGCCTCAGCTTCCCAGAGGGCTGGGATTATAGGCCTGAGCCACTGTGCCTGACCATGATGTTCCTGATGGCCTCAGGGCCAAGTAGGATTCAAGAGAAGATGTCATGAGGGGACATCATTTGGAGAGGGTTTGCTGAATCCCTGACACCTGAGGCTCGTTAACAGCTTGTGCCATGTGTGTCCTTTTAGTTTTCTTCTGTGTCACAAAATCTATTTTTATTTTTTTTTTAAAGACGGGGTTTCACCGTGATGGCCAGGCTGGTCTTGAACTCCTGACCTCAGGTGATCCACCCACCTCGGCCTCCCAAAGTGCTAGGATTACAGGCATGAGCCACTGCGCCCGGCCACAAGATCTGTTTTTATACAGACAAGCTCATTCTGCAGATGCAATTCTGAATCCTGTCTTACTTTGACATTGCATCATCTTTCCACGTTATTACAAATTCCCCAGTTATCCTATTTATTCATTGTTCCATAGCTGGACAGGCTTTAACCGATCTAACCAATCCCCTACTTTAGAGTATTTTAGATCATTTCCAGTTAGATTTTTTCACCATGATACTAATTGCAAAGAACATCTTGGTGAGTCATCATTCTCCCATGTTTATGATTATTTCACCTAAGGAGAAAACCACTCAAGGACACTCTTTCATAGGCTGGATAGTCCCTTGAGTCAGTGGTCACTGGCTCTGTCCTGATTTTACAGAGGTCACAATCTGAAGCTCCCCCGGTGGGCCGAGGGGACAGGAAGGGCTCTTGGTTGGCCTCCGCTTGCCTGCCTTGTGTGACAGGGAGCTCCCTCTCTGCAAGGGCAGCTTGTGTCTCTGTTTTAGCTGTTTCTCACATTGAGAAGTGTTTGATTTGCCCTCTGTAGGGTTTGTTTCATTTTGTTTCAATTCTGAACTTGCTGTTAACATTTTGAAACTGGGAGATTTCATATACAAACCTGGATTTCTGGATTCTTCTTAAAAACTAAGAGATCTGGAGCTGAGAAGCAGCTGTCTCATGAGATAGAGTCTGTGTCCCTGCTGTGTCCCTAGCTAACATGGTCCTGCTGCTGTGATGACATGTCCCAGCCCTTGCACACCTCTGCGACTGCCCACAGAGTCCTGAAAGCACCTCCAGCTGCCGGCCAGGCCTTCTCACGCCACTCTAATTCCAGACCCCAGGTGGGCTGTTTCTGATTAAACAGGCCCTCTCGGCAATGAAAGGGGGAGACACAGGGAAGCCCTGACCTCCCACCAGAAAAGAACCTGATCCTCAGCCTTGTCGCCCCACAGCGGGGTCAGCACACATGCGGCAGGGGAGAGAGGTCTGTGCCACAACCTGTCCTCTCCCACAGGGATGGTCATGCTGTTCCTGCGTAGAGGGAACCTTAAGAGACTGTCATGAATTCCTACACTATATCCTTCACCAAGCCCTGTTACAGACAGGGAAAACTGAGGTTCAAGGTCACCCAGTTAATAGTGTGAGGAGGCCTGGCTGGGAGGGCAATGCTTAACCCAAAGGCAGACCCTGCAGATGGCAGATGCAGGCCTTGGCCAACGAGACTGCCTACCCCCCATGCAGAGATTCCATGGTGCCCCACTCACTCATCCTCTGTCTCCAGGACGTCCCGGGGCACAGGCAGCAGGGACAGGAGGCAGGCTTGGCTCATGTGCTGGATCTCCCCTAGCCGCTGCTGGTGCTGAGGCTCCGACATGTGGTCCTGGAACTCCTGCAGCAGGAGGGAGTGGGGGACGGGCCTGGGGCATGAGCCTGGGACAGTGGGCAAGGGTGGGGCCTGCGGAGACAGACCCCAACCTCATCATGAGCCCATTTCTCTCACCGCACATTTCTCTTGTGTGGGCTAGAGCAGCCATGATAAACTGAGACATGGAGCACATGCCAGCCCGAGCTTCTACCCCTCCTAGAGAATGTGTGAGTGCCTCGGAGACAATGAGCAGCCTGGTTAGCACCCAGGCCTCCAAGGCTCTGCCAGGTAAGGCTCAGAGTAACAGAGCTCACAGCACAGGAGCAGTAATAACACAAGTACAATGCGATCATGGTTACTGCTACACTCACTTTGGGCCAGGCCTGCACTCAGGACTCCAGCGTCAAGTTGTTGAATCCCCAGAACCACCCAATAAGGCAGATTCTAAAACGTTTCTTTTTTTTTTTTTTGAGACAGAGTCTCACTCTGTCGCCCAGGCTGGAGTGCAATGGCGCAATCTCGGCTCACCACAACCTTCGCCTCCTGGGTTCAAGGGATTCTCCTGCCTCTGTCTCCTGAGTAGCCAGGATTACAGGCATGCGCCACCACGCCCAGCTAATTTTGTATTTTCAGTACAGACGGGGTTTCTCCATGTTGATCAGACTGGTCTCCAACTCCCGACCTCAGGTGATCCGCCCGCCTCAGCCTCCCAAAGTGCTGGGATTATAGGCATGGGCCACCACGCCCTGCTCTTTTCCAAGGCCCAACAGCCATTCAGAACCGATATGAACCCGGTCTGCCAGACTCTCAAAACCTGCTTGAGCCCAAGAGGACAGTGAGCCACTGCACTCCAACCTGGGAGACAGAGGAAGATCCTGTCTCAAAAAAAAAAAAACCGCCAAAACCTGCCTTCTTGGCTGGTCAGGAAATGTTCCCAACCAAATGCATGGCTGCTCAGGGCAGGGTCCAGCACAGCCTGAGGCAGCCTTGGGAGAGCAGGCTGGCCATTCCATGGAGGCCCCAGCCCTCCCCACCCTTATCTCCTGTATCAGTACCTGCTGGCTGGAGCAGCTGGCCTTGCAGATGTAGCAGAAGAACTGGAGGGTCTGCTTAGAGGGCGTGCTGGTAGCCGCAGGGGTGGAGAAGATGGAGTCACTGGGGCGGGGCACGGGTGTCAGGGGTACAGTGCTAAAGGCCCGGCTGTCACTGCTCTGCAGAATGGTGACCTTCAGGGAGCCCCCAGCGCCCCACACCTGCACCAGGAGCAGAAGCTGAGCTTCCACCAACTGTGTACTTACAGTGGGCCCGCCCAGCACCCAACATCTACCAACACTGTCTCATCAGATCTTCCTGATAGGGAAAATGAGGCTCTGAGCTGTTAAGTCACAGCTAGAGAACACTGCAGTCAGGATGCGAACCCAGGTCATCCTAACTCTAAAGTACCACCCATCCCACCTCTTGTATGACAGACAGGGAAACTGAGACTCATGGAAGGGGATGGGTTTGCCCTCAGTTATGCAGAACTGGGACTGAAACCCCAGAGAGAGGCTTCCACTCTGTGCTCTTTCCACGAGAGCAACATTACCCATGAGAGGACATTGGGGCACTGGGTTGGGATGGGCAGGCTGGAAGGGACAGATGTGAAGACAGCACAACAGCAAGAGGGTCCCATCCAGACCAAACACTGTCAAGCCCAGCCTGGTCTGCCCCCGAGCCCAGGCAGAGGGCCGTCATCCCATTTCACGGTGGAGGAAACACAAGGAGGCCCTGAGGTGGCCTGGGGCAGAAAGAAACCATCCCACCCCACTGGGCTCTGTGGCCTCACACTGCCACATCCACCTCTACCCACCCCCAGCATCTCTCTCACTCTGTTTTCACATTCTCCCACATCTAGGCCACTGGCCGGCTCCTTCTGGCTCTCTTCCATGCTGACTTGGGTGCGCACAGGCTCTGGCAAGGTCTTTTCCATGCCTGAAATGACAGATGTGCTCTGTTTCCTAGAATGCGTCTCCCACCCCAGGCTCAAGAGCTGCCTTCTCCCTCCACAGCCAGAACCTGGAGGCCCCCAGCATGGATCCCAGGCAGCACCTAGTCAGGGATGGACAGCATCAGGGGAGGAACGGAGGGTCTGGGCAGAGCTGTCCCATCACCAGACCAGCTGGGAGCCAGTGTTCACTTACCTCCACCGGCTTCTACTGTATCAGGTGGCGTCTCCAGCCCGCAGACATGAACCCCAACTGGTGCTTGCTCCGGAGCCAGCACCAACACCTGCGGCTGGGTCTGAGGCTGCTCATCAGTCTGCTCTGGTGGCACCTGCACTGGAGGCTGCTCCTGTGGCTGGACCCTTGGCTGTGCTTGTATATGGACCTGTGGATACGTCTGTGTCTGGGCCTGCTTCTGCAGCTGCAGCTGCACCTGCCTTGGGGCCTGTGGTCGTGCCTGTGGCTGTACCTGTGGCTGCACCTGCTTCTGTGGCTCTGCCTCCTGCCGCAGCTGCACCTCCCTTGGGGCCTGCGGACGTGCCTGTGGCTGTACCTGTGGCTGCACCTGCTTCTGTTGCGGGACTAAGTGCTCTGGAGAAGTCTGTGTTTGTGCCTGCTTCTGCAGCTTTGGCTGCACTGGGGTGTCTGTGGGTGGTGTCCGTGGCTGAGTCTGTGACTGCACCTGGGCCTGGACCTGCAGGACCCGTGGCTGGAATCGTGGCAGCACTTGGGTTTCCAGGGGCTCAGGCAGCAGGTCTGGTGTCTGTGTCTGCTTCGGTACTGTCATCCGGGCCTGTGGCTGGACCTTCACGTGTAGCTGCCCCAGAGGTCCCTTCTCTGTGGGCTCTTCTGAACTAGGAAGGATCAAAAAGAAAATCCCAGTCATGTCTTCAAAGAGGCCCCAGGGGCTCCCAAGAAAGGCCAAAACTAGGCCAAGCATGGTGGCTCGCATCTGTAATCCCAGCACTTTGGGAGACTGAGGTGGATGGATCATTTGAGGTCAGGAGTTTGAGACCAGCCTGGCCAACATGGTTTTACCTGGGATTATAGGCATGAGCCACCGTGCCCAGCCCAAGACTCAGTTTCTAATGCTGGCTCTACCACTTGCAAGCTGGGGATTTGGGCAAACTCCTTTGGCTGTCTAGGCCTCAGTCTCACCTAAATAAACTGGGGAGGATCATTCTCAGCTCCCACAACTTGCTGACATGTATCCAGCTGGCTCTGTAAACAACCCACCCTTTACAGTCTCAGAAGAACATCTTCACCCCTCCCACCCAGCCACCCAGCTTGGCCTCCAGGTGGCTCAGTCCTAAGGAAGACACCAGAGTCTGGCCCGGAGCATCCCCAGGTCTGGTGTGGAAATAAGTATGGCCTTCCTCGAAGTCAGAGGCCAAGGCCCTTTCCTTGCTCCAGCTCTGCGGAAGGGTACACTCCCTCTGCCACTGCCACCCCTGCCTTTGCAGGATTGACAGCACAGGGCACCTGGGCCCAGGTCAGGTTTTCAGAATCAGTTACCTCCTCAACCTCTTGGCTGGTGGCTCGGACACCTCACAAGGCTCAGGCTCGGGTGTTGGAGCGTGTTTTTCCTTGGCGATGTCGTCTGGGCAGGGCGGTGAATCTTGGTCTGGAATGGAGGCAGGAGCGAGGGAACTCAGATGTTGGGGAGAGCATTTCTGAGCTCCATGAGATAGGGCCTGGGCTCACCCACTTCCCACCAAGAACCCTGGTCTCCCACATCTGCCTCTATCACCTGGTGACCCGCCCAGCCCCCACCCCATCCATGTCCCTCTGAAGGCCCAGCAGCCTCCCTCCCTCACCTTCTGATGTGTCCATCCGGGGCTCTGCGGCTTCCTCAGACCCCTCTGGGGGGTCTGACTTGTCTTCCACAGGCATTGTCTGAGAAGAAGAATCCTGCTTCCTTTCAGAAACTATTTTTAACATCTGATACCCACCTCTATCAATACCTCCTTGCCTAAGGGTGGCCCCCATCCTCTAGGGGATGATGGGGCCCAGAGGATCTCTGGTGGGCCTGGCCCCAGAGCTGGTAAGTGGATGACCTTAGTAAAAATGCCCCAGCAGTGGTGTCTAGGGGATTCCATCTAGCTGTCTGTTAAATAAACCCAGGTTTCGGAGACATGATCCTTCTCCTGGCCAGTTTTACCTCCTGACCTAACTTCCCACTCAGTTTTCCACAAAGTAGCCAGTGGGATCCTTTTATTTATTTATTTATTTATTTTTTTGACACAGAGTTTCACTCTTGTCATCCAGGCTAGAGTGCAATAGCAAAATCCTGGCTCACTGCAACCTCCACCTCCCAGATTCAAGCGATTCTCCTGCCTTAGCCTCTGGAGTTAGCTGGGACTACAGGCCCATGCCAGCACACCCGGCTTATTTTTGTATTTTTAGTAGAGACAGGGTTTCACCATGTTGGCCAGGCTGATCTCAAACTCCTGATCTCAGGTGATCTGCCCACCTCGGCCTCCCAAAGTGCTGGGATTACAGGTGTGGGCCACCATGTCTGGCTCAGTGAGGTCCTTCTAAAATGCAAACCTGATCATGTCTCTTCTTTCAGGCTTAAAGCCTTCCTGTGGCTTCCTACAGCCCTGGCGCATGCCTTACACCAAGCCTGAAAACACTCTCCCCACACCCACCCCTCCCCTGCACAACCTGGCCTCTGCATACTCCCTGCCCTGGTCCTGCCCCCACCACCAGCCCCCTCAGTTTATCTACCCTGGCCTTCTCTCTGCTCAAACCCCAGGCCCATCCCTGCCTGCAGGCCTTCACTTAGCACCTCAGCAGCACTTCTTGCAGGAAGCCCTCCTGACTCCAGAATAGGTCCAGACCCCACTTCCTTTTCGTGGCATCTCTGTATTATTTTTTTTTTTCTTCCATAGAGACAGGGTCTCACTGTGTTTCCCAGGCTGGTCTCAAACTCCTGGGCTCAAGTGATCCTCCTGCCTTGGCCTTCCACAGTGCAGGGATTATAGCCATTAGTCACCGCACCCGGCCTCCACAGTCTTAAATTAATTGGTTGGAGCATTATTTGCACTAATATCTCTCACCACCCTTCTCCATTCCTGTCCAAGACCTCAGGGAGGGCCAAGCCAGATGCATCATCCACACTACTGAGTCCCCTGCAGGGACTTCCACATGTCTGCTAAATGAACACACAGCTCTCTCTAGCCAGTTCCAGGGCACCCAGCAAACCACCAGAAGCCTGCAGCCTCCCTCCCCCACTCCTGCTAAGCCCAAGGAATGAGCACTGAGCAGGGAATGGCAATCTGGACACATCAGGACTCTGCCCTTCAGAAACCACCCAGCTGTCACCCTGCACGACACAGGCACTAGCCTGAGAGTCAGGAGGCCTGCGCTCTGGGTCTACCTCCACAGCTGTGGGGCTCAGGACCACCCCCATCCCAATCTCTCAGCCTGGATTTTTCCATACGTAATAAATCGAGGGCCGGGTGGGTTGGACACTAGACCAGATCTGTGATGACTGGCCATTGGAAGGCTGGAGACGGGGCCCCTCTCTGGAGGAAATGGCATCAAACTCCAGATGTGGGCTGCCCCAGAGCAGCCAGCAAAGGGGGCGGTGCCCCTGCCCTGGAATGTACCCAGGAGCAGGGTGTGAGCGAGGAGCCTGCCAGAACCTTCAGGGACAGGGACAGGGACAGGACAGTCTAGGGAAAAGGTGAGCCCTTTGCAGATCTCTGGCTTATGGCAGGAGAAGGCCAAACACCTCTCAAACACACAAGGAGCCAGGGGGCTGCAGGCTGGAACCTAAGCCAGCAACAGCATATAGCTTAGAATTTTATAACATTGTCCTACCCAGTTATACTGTGCACGTGCACTTGTGTGCATGCACACACATACACACACACACACACACACACATACACACACAATTTTTTCTGAGACAGTCTCACTCTGTCACCCAGGCTGGAGTGCAATGGCGTGATCTTGGCTCACTGCAGCCTTTGTCTCCGGGTTCAAGCAATTCTCCTACCTCAGCCTCCTGAGTAGCTGGGATTACAGGCACCCACCATTACACCCGGCTAATTTTTATATTTTTAGCAGAGACAGGGTTTCACCATGTTGGCCAGGCTGGTCTCAAACTCCTGACCTCAAATGATCCGCCCCCCTCAGCCTCCTAAAGTGTTGGGATTACAGGCGTGAGCCACGGTACCCGGCAATTTCTTATACTTCTATGAATGGCAATTAACTTAGTTTTTAGAATGCCAAGTTATAATAGGATGTTTCCTTTTAAAATAAATGCAATCAAAAGGAAGCTCACTCATTCAAAGCCATGCTCTCCCAAATAGTCGCCCCACAGCCTCAGGAGAGCACTTGAAACTGGCAGGGCTCAATTGAGAGGTCAGTATCAGATACACACCAGATTGTGAAGATTTCATATTTTTTAAAAAAGGAATGCAGCCCAGCGCAGTGGCTCACCCCTGTAATCCCAGGACTTTGGGAGGCTGAGGTGGGCAGATCACCTGGTCAAGACTTCAAGAACAGCCTGGCCAACATGGTAAAACCCCGCCTCTACTAAAAATAAAAAAATTAGCCAGGCGTGGTGGTAGGAGTCTGTAGTCTCAGCTACTCGGGAGGCTGAAGCAGGAGAATCACTTGAACCTGGGAGGCAGAGGTTGCAGTGAGCGGAGATCAGGCCATTACACTCCAGCCTGGGCAACAGGAGTGAAACTCCGTCTCAAAAAACAAAAAGAAAAGAAAAAAGGAATGTAAAATGCCTTGTTCATTTTTTATATTGATGACAGGTTGAAATGATAATAGTTTCATATGGGATTGGCTTTAATAAGTTAGTAATATTAATTTAGCCCATTTCTTTTTACTTTATAATGTGGTTATCAGAAAATTTTAAATTACATACATGGCTTTATTTATTTATCTATTATCTATTTATTTATTTATTTAGAGACAGGGCTTTACTCTGTGGCCCAGGCTGGTCTCAAACTCCTGAGTTTAGGCAATCCACCTGCCTCCGCCTCCCAAAGTGCTAGGATTACAGGCGTGAGCCACCTTGCCCGTTCGGCTTGCATTTTATTTCTACCGGGCAGTGCTGATTTTTTTTCTTTTTTTTGAGACAGGGTCTCACTTTGTCACCCAGGCTTGAGTGCAGTAGTGTGATCATAATTCACTGCAGCCTCTAACTCCTGGACTCAAGGAATCTTCCCACCTCAGCCTTCCAAATCCCTGGGATTACAGGCATACACCATCATACCCTGATAATTTTATTATTTATTTATTTATTTATTTTTTGAGATGGAGTTTCCCTCTTGTTGCCCAGGCTGGAGTGCAATGGCACAATCTTAGCTTACTGCAGCCTCCGCCTCCCGGGTTCAAGTGATTGTCCTGCCTCAGCCTCCTAAGACGCTGGGATTAGAGGCATTCACCACCACGTCCGGCTAATTTTTTGTATTTTTAGTAGAGAAGGTGTTTTACCATGTTGGCCAGGCTGGCTTGAAATCCCTGACCTCAGATAATCCACCCACCGCAGCTTCCCAATGTGCTGAGATTACAGGCATGAGCCATTGTGCCTGGCCACCCTGATAATTTTAAAACATTAAGCTGGGAGCAGTGGCTCATGCCTATAATCCCAACAGGTTGGGAGGCCAGGGTTAGCAGATCACCTGACATCAGGAGTCCAAGACCAGCCTGATCAACATGGAGAAACCACATTTCTACTAAAAATACAAAATTAGCCAGGCGTGGTGGCGCATGCTAATCCCAACTACTCGGGAGGCTGAGGCAGGAGAATTGCTTGAACCTAGGAGGCAGAGGTTTCAGGGAGCCGAGATTGTACCATTGCACTCCAGCCTGGGCAACAAGAGTGAAACTCCATCTCAAAAAACAAGCAGACTAAAAAAGAAACATTAAATAAATGATAGTACTGGTGGTGTTTGGGCATGGCAAAAATCCCATCAGAGATACAAGAATATTTGAAGTTTGGGAAATGCTAGACAAGTTCATCTCTGCTCCCCTCATTTTACAGATGAGGAAACTGAGGAATAAAGGGAGTGTGACCTGTCAGAAGGTCCAGGTTGAGCCAGAGTGGGTGGCACTGGGGCTGACACCAGCGTCCCCTCCCAACCACTCCTATCCCCACCTGCCCCACCCCAGCCACCACTCACCTTTCGATTGGGGGTAGAGGAGGAGGTTCGGGCTTGTTTCTGGGGGTTCCGTCCTGAAAGGTTGAACTGGGAGGGGTTCATGGGGACCCCAACAGGAGGAGGTCCCAGCAAGGACTGGCGAGTGGCCTGGGGAAAGAACTGTTGCAAATTTGGAGTGGCCATTTGCGGGGGTGTGAGGCTGGGGGCTGTCAGGCTGGGGGCTGGGAGGCCTGGGGTTGCCATGCCGTAGCCTCGGAGGTTACCTGCAGGCAAAAAGAGAGGAGAAGAGAGGTCACACTGTGGTTGGGTGGCAGAAGGTAATGTCAGGCATCAGTGCCCCAGAGCATCATGGGAACATCCCAGATAACTGAAAGGGACCTTCCCACCCAAGGGCAGCCGAAAGGAAGAGATGAGAGCTGAGGCTCAGCCCCACCTTGGGCACTGGTGGAGAAGGAAGCTTCAGGGCTCTTTTCTGCTCCAGCCGGGGGTAGGGGTGCTACCTTTGGCATTCCCCAAAGCCCTGCTCACCCTCAGGCATGCTCTAGAGTCTGCCATAGAGTAGGTGAGAGACCTTGCACAGAGTCCATAGGGAGTAGCAGCAGGAAGGCTGGTCCCTGGGATAACAAGACACCCACCCCCACCAGCTACCCTTTATCAGCAGCAACTATGAGCCAGGCACTGTCTAGGCCCGTTCCTCACTGCCTCAGTTACCCAGCCCAGCAGGTATCAGGGTGGGTGTTATCTCTACCAATGACAAAACGGAGACAGAGTGGAGGTACAGCTTGCCCAGGATCTCATGGGGGCACTGCCATCCACCTACCACCCCAGCCAGGATTCTGGGGTCTTCCTCATTCCTCCCTCACTTTGCTTCAGTCCATGCAAGCCATCCCCAAATCCTATCAATTATGTCTCCTATGCCTCTTCCCAACCTGGCTTTCCCTCTCCACTGCCTGCTTCCCACTCCCACTCCCTGCCTCCTCCCAGAACCACTTGATCCTTTGCCTGAATTCCAGTCACAGCTTTTGCACAGGATGGCAGCAGTGATCTTTCTCAAAGCGTATTCTAAGGTCATCCCTCCCCTCTGCCCAAAGACTTCCCTAGCGTCCTGCTGCTCGGTAGCAAAGCCCATTCCTCACTGCAAGGTCTGGCCCTTCCCACCTCTCCAGCCTCCTTTCTTGCCATTCTCCCCATATGTTCCCACTCGATTCCAGTCACATGTCCCTCCCTGTGCAGTCCTTCAGACATCCTGCCTCAGGGTCTCTGCATGTGCTGCTCCCTCTGCCTGGGCTGCTCTGCCCGCTGACTCCCAGTCACCCTTCAGACTTCCTGTAGGTGTCTCTCCTCCAAGAGGCCTTCGCAGACTCTTTCTGTGTCCCCAAAGGCCCTAGCTTCCGGTTCTAGGACGAGCTACATACTTTCCTTGTCTGCTTGCTTTCTTTTCTTTTTTTGAGATGGAGGTAGTGGCACAATCTCAGCTCACTGCAATCTCTACATCCTGGGTTCAAGTGATTCTCCTGCCTCAGCCTCCCAAGTAGCTAGGATCACAGGCGCACATCATCACACCCGGCTAATTTTTCTATTTTTAGTACAGACAGGGTTTCACCATGTTGGCCAGGCTGGTCTCGAACTCCTGACCTCAGGGTTATCCGCCCACCTCGGCCTCCCAAAGTGCTGGGATTATAGGCGTGAGCCCCCGCGCCCAACTCCTTGCCTGCTTTCTGCTTCACATCATCTAACTCAGCTCTGCACCTCAGGGAGGCCCGGAGCTCGGGAAGTATTTGCGGCATGAAAGGCAGTTGGAACTCTTGCCCCACTGCTGGGATGGGATGCCCCAGGGTTAAAGCTTAAAGCATGGGTCAGCTGTGCTGTGAGTGCTGGCTTAAAATCCAGACTCTAAAGTACAAGCTCTGTGACGTTAAACGAATTAGTTCCCCCCGCTTAGCCTGATTTCCGTAATCTGTAAAATGGGGATAATAATTGCACTTGTCTCACAGTGTTTTATGAGGATTCAGTGAGATATACAAATGTGCCCGGTACATAGTAAATGTTCAATTAACATGAACTTGAAACAAATACACATGCACATATGTGCAGAGAGCCAACCAGCTCCCAAAAACTCTCAAAAACCGTAAGACAAAAGATGAAACAACCTAAAAGAAAAATGAACAAAGGACATGGACAAGTCACAGAAATAAATACAAATGTTTAACAGACAAATATAAAATGTTCACCTGCGCTAGCACATTTTAATTTAAATGTAAATTAAAACATTCATGACATAGCTTCTTTTTGCCAACCAACTTAATTATATGTATATACACATTGATATATATATATATAAAAAGCATATAATACCCAGTGTTGCCGTGGGCATGGTGAGACCGGCACTGTCATACGTGGCTGGTGGCATTGCAAACTGGTCCAGTCCTTTAGGAAAGCAATTTGGCAATACTTATCAAGAGCCATAAAACACCCATCCCCCCGACTCAGTGAGAAAACAATCTCAAATATCATATTCATCCCAGGGTTACTCAAAACAGCAAAAAAACCCAAAGGAAAACAAAACAAAAAATTTTAAAAAGCAAAAGAAAAAGAAAAAAAAAGGAAAGAGCCAAACAGCTAAGAAGGTTTAGATAAGCAAAAGCATAGCCCTCTGGTGCAACATTAAACAGCTATTAAAAATAATCCTAACAGAGACGATCAAATCCTATGGTAAACGATTATGCCATTCTATTCAGTGAAAAAGTAACAAGGTACAGCATGGGACTTGTATCAATTGCAATCATTAGATACAAACCCCTAAGTTCGTGCCTAGAAAAAAAATGGGATGAAACAGACAAAAATATTGACTGGTAGTTTTCTTCAGGTGCTGAGTGAGTCAACAGATGACACTGTGGGTTTTCCTATTCCCATTTTTAACCTTTTTTTCCACTTTTTTAAAGACTGTGACTTTTATTCTTTTGTTTGTTTTTGAGAAAGGGTCTTGCTATGTTGCCCAGGCTGATCTTGAACTCTTGGTCTCAAGCAATCCTCCTGCCTTGGCCTCCCAAAGAGCTGGGATTACTGGCAGGAGCCACCATACCTGACCAAGAGTGTGATTTTTTTTTTTTTTTTGAGACAGGCTCTTGCTCTGTTCCCCAGGCTGGAATGCAGTTAAGCAATTTTGGCTCACTGCAACCTCTGCCTCCTGGATTCAAACACTTCTCATGCCTCAGCCTCCTGAGTAGCTGGGATCAAGCGCACACCACCATGCCCAACTAATTTTTGTATTTTTAATAGAGTTTCACCGAGTTGCCCAAGCTGTTCTCAAACTCCTGGCCTCATGTGATCCTCCTGCCTTGGCCTCCAAAAGTGCTGGGATTACAGGCGTGAGCCACGGCCCATGGCCAAAGAGTGTAATTTTTTAAATGGGAAAGAAAAAAAGGAAAATGTCTATGTATATGTGGCAGGTCCCTATGTGTAGTTCTCTCTCTACCTACCTGCTTATCATTTTTAAGTCGGTTCCCAGGACCATCCACACCCATGTGGCCCAGACAGGTCCACAGAGTGACAACCATCTAATCAATAGCTACTTGTTATGTGATCTTGGGCACATGACCCCTCTCTGGGCCTCAGTTTCTTCATCTTTAAAATGGGATTGTGGGTGTACCTCGCCTTAGAAGGTTATCAGTAGAATCAGGAACCACATCTTGGCTGGGCACAGTGGCTCGTGCCTGTAATCCCAGCACTTTGGGAGGCCACTGTAGGTGGATCATCTGAGGTCAGCAGTTCAACACCAGCCTGGCCAACATGGGGAAACCGCGTCTCTACCAAAAATACAAAAATTGGCCAGGCATGGTAGCAGGCACCTGTGTCCCAGCTACTTGGGAGGCTGAGGCAGGAGACTCGCTTGGACCCAGGAGGCAGTGGATGCAGTGAGCCAAGATGGGGCCATTGGGCTCCAGCCTGGGCGACCAGAGCAAAACTCTGTCTCAAAAAAAAAAAAAAAAAAATGCAGCATCTTGGAAAGAAGAGCCAAGACTGTTCTTCATATTGGGAAATTGAGGCAAGGCCACAGGCTTATGCAGCGGCCTATAGACAACCAGTCAGGTATCTGGATGGTCAAGAGGCCCAGGCATCAGCCCAATTCAGCCCCTGCTGATACAGGGCAAATGACTTCCCTTCTCAGCTTCCTCATCTGTCAAATGGCATCTAATCTGAATGTGAGTGAAGTGTGCTGTGTACTACCCAAAGAGCCAGCAGACAAATGTGCATTCAAATTAGCAGCTTAGGGACTTTCACCGCCCTGAGCCTCAGTGTCTTCATGGGTGAACTAGGCTGCCGAGAATAGCTTCCTCTCAGGGTCGCCGTATGGAGTTGAGATTTAGTGCAATGGGCTGCCAGGGAGCTACCCCTAAAAGAGACTAAGAAGGGGCCTAGGGCCATCCATACCTTGTAACTGCTGTAAAAGCAAAGCTCTCTGCAGCATGGAGCCGTTGAGGAGGGAGGCTGAGTTGGTGCCCTGGAGATTCAGAAGCGGCTGCTGTGGCTGCTGCGGGGAGAGCCCCCTGTGTGTTGCGAGGGGGTGTCAGAGGGTTATTGGGAAAGTCAGACCTTCCCTCTTCCCCAAGACTTCTCACCTCCATTCTCTGCCCCACGTAGACAGAGGACCCCTTGGGGTTGGGATGGGTGATCACCAGGACTCAAAGGCGGATGCCACTAGGGAAGAGGATGGGGATGGGAGCTCCCAGACGTGGGTCTGAGTGGCAGGGCTGAAGCCATCGGCCCGAGTCGGGAACTCACCGACTGACAGCCACGGGCATGGGAGCCTGTGGTGGGGACTGCTGGAGCAGCTGCTGGAGCTGCAGTAATTGCTGCTGCTGGAGCTGCTGCTGCTGTAACTGTTGGAGCTGCTGCTGCTGCTGCGGGTTGAACATGGTGGCTGGGGGCAGAAAGCAGAGTAAGGCCAGGGGTCCCCACCACAGGTCAGGCCAGCTCCCCTCCCATCCACAGCCACTCCCCCCAGCCACGGCCCGCAAAGGCGGCTGCGGAGCTTCACAGCTGCACCCCAGTCCTTCCAGGACCCTGCCACACTCGCTCGGCCCATCCTTCCAAGTTACCTCCAATCCTGCCAGGGGCAAGATTCAACCACCCTCCTGCCAATGCCCCCTCAGAGACTGCCAACAGCCCCTCCTTCAAACCCCTCCATCTCTCCATTTCTGAAGGCTCCCTCCTCCCACCCTCAGCCTCGGCCTCTCTCTGCGCCCATCACTTCCCTACTCACACCCCCTTTTCAATACTGCAACCCTCTCCTGGCGCCCCGACGTCAATAACATCGACAACCGTCCAACCCCGTCACCGTGGTCGTACGACGGCTTCTCCCCACCACCGCCACCTCCCCGCGGCCCACTCCGCCCGCCCCCATCCCCACCAGCCCCATCCTCCGTAGACACAGCCACCGTCGCGCGCGGAGCCCCACGACCCCGCCGTCCTGGGCTCCGCACCTCGCCTCCTCGCGCGCCCTCAACGCTCCTGTCACCCCCCCGGGTGGGCCGGCCGCGCACACCCCACGCTCCGGCCCGCGGGCTCCCGGGCTCCGCGCCGCTTCTCTGCGGCCTGTGGGCTCCTAAGGCCCGAGTGTGGGCGGGGCCAGCCGGGGCAGCGCCCTCTGGGGGACGGGAGGTCCACGCGCCGGCCGCGCCGCGCGAGCCCGCCCAGTGCACCCGTCACGCCGTGCTACGGGGCGCGAGCAGGTGCGAGGGCGTCCTGGGTGGCGCAGGACCGCCTCCGTCCCACGTCCTCCGCATCAGGAAGGGACGGCTCGGAGACCAAGGTCCGTCTGCCTCCCGAAAGGGTCAGCCATCCCGCGGGGACATCGAGGGGTCCAGGAGGACCTGTCCCAACCGAACTCCCTGAGGCCGCCGCGGTCCTGCGTTCCTAGGGCCCCGCGCGGAGCTGCGGTGGGAGGGGGCGCGCAGTTGGCGGAGGTACATTCATTCGAGGACCCAGGCCAGGCAAGAGGGCGGCCAAGGTCTTACAACCTGGCAGGAGTTTGCCCACGGAGGGGTGGAGGGGGGTCCACCTCAAAGTCTTTTCCCAGTAGATCTGGCTAAGAAAGGAGTGGGTGAGGAAGGTCGAGTGTGGTTATCAAAAAATAGCTACAGTGGCTGGGCGCCATGGCTCCTGCCTGTAATCTCAGCACTTTGGGAGGCCGAGGCGGGAGGATCGATTGAGCCCGGGAGTTCGAGACCAGCCTGGGCAACATGGAGAAATCTGTCTCTACAAAAAATACAAAAATTAGCTGGGCGTGGTGGCGGGCCCTTGTAGTCCCAGCTACTTGGGAGGCTGAGGCAGGAGGATCACTGGAGCCCGAGAGGCACAGGCTGCAGTGAGCTGAAATCGGACCCCCACACTCCAGCCTGAGCAACAGAGCAAAACGGGGTGGCTCACCCCTGTAATCCCAGCACTTTGGGACGCCGGGGCGGGCAGATCACGAGGTCAGGAGTTCGAGACCATCCTGGCCAATATGGTGAAACTCCGTCTCTACTGAAAATACAAAAATTAACCAGGCCTGGTGGTGCGCACCTGTAATCCCAGCTACTTGGGAGGCTGAGACAGGAGAATCACTTGAACCTGGGAGGCGGAGGTTGCAGTGAGCCGATATTGCGCCACTGCACTCCAGCCTGGGCAACAGAGCGAGACTCCCTCTCGAGAGACAGAGAGCCCTGCTCCCTCATCCTGCACCTAAAATGGTCCTGCCCTCAAAGACCCCTTTAATAACTCTATCCCGCGTACCCGCGCCGTAACAATCCTTGGCTACTAAGTAGTAATTCTGTTGCTGTTGTTGTTGAGACGGATTCTCACCCTGTCGCTCAGGCTAGAGTGCAGTGGCCTGATCTGGGATCACCGCAACCTCCGCCTCCCTGTGGTTCAAGCAGTCCTCCCGCCTCAGCTTCCCGAGTAGCTGGGACTACAGCTCGCGCCACCACGCCCGGCCAATTTTTGTATTTTTAATAGAGACGGGCTTCCACCCTGTTGGTCAGGCTGGTCTCGAACTCCTGATCTCAAATGATCCGCCTGCCTCGGCCTCCCAAAGTGCTAGGATTACAAGCTTGAGCCACCACGCCCGAACTAAGTAGCAATTCAGTTTCCTTTTTCTGTAACTCGCAGCCTTGCACAAGTGTCGCAGCCTTGCACAAGTGTCACAGCCCGCGCGACTCCTCGCCCTGCCTTCCGTGCTGACGTTGAACACGCAGGACGCGCGGAGGCGCTGGCAGCGCGCAGACCCGGGCGGGCGGAGCGCCTTGACGGAGTGCGCTCGGGCAGCGGAACTCGCGTGTCCATAAGTCATCGCAGTCATGTGACAAGCGCCGCTCCAAAGCTTTGGACTGGCTCTGCAGCAGCCCAGCTGCGGCTGAGTAGCCTAACTCGGCCTGGAAGAGTTGCGGAAGAGCTAGGATTTAGAGGCGCGAAAGTGGCTCCGCGAGGCCGGAGCGCGGGGTGGCGTCCGGGGCCCGGGAAACGTCAGCGCCTATGGGTGCACAGGCAGCCTGGAGGGTGGGATTTCGAACGCTGGGCTGAAGAGAGGGCTTTATCCCCTAAGGGTAGGGAGCACTAGAAAAGGGTGTGAACCTCATGAGTGACAGCATCAGATCTACCAATTGTAAAACCCGCTCCTGTGAGAACAGACAGAAGCAGTGAAAAGGTAAGAGAAGTGAGTCGAGACTGCCCAGGCTCTACAGGGCACAGTGGCTTACCCCTAGAATCCCAGCACTTTGGGAGGCCCAGGCGGCTGGATTACTAAAGTCAGGAGTTCGAGACCAGCCTGGACAACATGGTAAAACCCCGTCTCTACTAAAAATACCAAAACAAATTAGCCGGGTGTGGTGGCCAGCGCCTGTAATCTCAGCTACTCGGGAGGTTGAGGCAGGAGAATCTCTTGAACGCGGGAGGTAGAGGTTGCAGCTTAGATCACAGCACTGCATTGCAGCCTGGGTGACAGTGAGAGTCCATCTCAAAAAAAAAAAAAAAAAAAAGGGCCGGGTGCAGTGACTCAGGCCTGTAATCCTAGCACTTTGGGAGGCCGAGGCGGGTGGATCACTTGAGGTCAGTAGTTCAAGACCAGCCTGGCCATCATGGTGAAACTCCATCTTTAAAAAAAAAAAAAAAAAAAAAAAAAAAAAATTGACGACTTATGTTGGAGTGTGAAGAAAAAAAAAAAAAAAGGGCCAGGCGCGGTGACTCACGCCTGTAATCCCAGCACTTTGGGACGCCAAGGCCGGTGGATCACGAGGTCAAGAGATTGAAACCATCCTGGCCAACATAGTGAAATCCTGTCTCTACTAAAAAATACAAAAATTAGCTGGGCGTGATACAGTCCCAGCTACTTGGGAGGCTGAGGCAGGGGAATCGCTTGAACCCGGGAGGCGGAGATTGCAGTGAGCCAAGATCGCACCACTGCACTCCAGCCTGGCAACAGAAGGAGACTCCATCTCAAAAAAAAAAGACACCTAGGCTGCCAAGCAAGCATATTGACACCTTGAGCTGGGTGCTAGCGTTGGAGAAGTCCAGGGTTGAATCGTGACTCCCCTGCCTTGTGGCTAGGTTACACAGGGTGGGGGAGAGGCCTCTTAGCTGGTTTCTTCCTTGGTGAAATGTGTGCTCCCTCCTGGGGTGGTAGGGATGACATTACATAATGCTTAGCACTGGCACCTGGCACAGAAGGAGCTTAGCAAATTGCCAAAGTAAAAAAACTAAAAATAATGCTTGTGCTGGTAAAGGTGGAAAGCCAGAACTAGCTTCCTGTGTTGGTTCATCTTTCTGGAAAGCAATCTGCAATTTTTTTTTTTTTTTTAAGACAGGGTTTCACCGGGTTGGTCAGGCTAGTTGTGAACTCCCGACCTCAGGTGATCCGCCCACCTTGGTCTCCAAAGTGCTTGGATTACAGGCGTGAGCCACCACGCCTGGCCAATTTTTTTTTTGAGATGGAATCTCACTCTGTTGCCAGGCTGGAGTGCAGTGGCGAAATCTCGGCTCACTGCAACCTCCACCTCAAGGGTGCAAGTAATTCTCTGCCTCAGCCTCCTGAGTAGCTTGAATTACAGGCACCCGCCACCACAGCCGGCTAATTTTTGTATTTTCTTTTATTTATTTATTTATTTTTATTTTATAGAGATGGGGTGTCACCATGTTGGCCAGGCTGGTCTCGAACTCCTGACCTCAGCTGATCCACCCATCTCGGCCTCCCAAAGTGCAGGGATTACAGGTGTGAGCCACCGTGCCCAGCCTAATTTTTGTATCTTCAGTAGAGACGGGGTTTCACCATGTTGACCAAGCTGGTCTTGAACTCCTGACCTCGTGATCCACCCGCCTTGGCCTCCCAAAGTGCTGGGATTACAGGCGTGAGCCACTGGTGCCCGGCCCCAGTTTGCAAATTTTATATCAAGAATCTTGGGCTGGGTGCGATGGCTCACGCCTGAAATCTCAGCATTTTGGGAGGCTAAGGTGGGCGGATCACCTGAGGTCAGGAGTTCAAGATCAGCCTGGCCAACATGGTGAAACCCTCTCTCTACTAAAAATACAAAAATTAGCTGGGCGTGGTGGCGGGCATCTGTAATCCCAGCTACTTGGGAGGCTGAGGCAGGGGAATCAGTTGAACCCAGGAAGTGGAGATTGCAGTGAGTCAAGATCACACTATTACACTCCAGCCTGGGCGACAAGAGCGAAACTCCATTGCAAAAAAATAATAATAATAAAAGAATCATGCACACGTTCTGCCCTTTGACCCAGTAACACCACTTGTAGGAGTCTAGTCTAAGAAAATAATCAGAAATGAGACTTACAAAATAGCAGATTGTTCATGGAAACATTTAATATACTTTTTTCTTTTTTTCCTTTTTTTTTTTTTTTGAGACAAGGTCTTGCTCTGTCACCCAGGCTGGAGCACAGTGGCACCATCACAGCTCACTGCAGCCTTGCCCTCCCCAGCTCAGTGGATCTGCCTACCTCACCCTCCTAAGCAGCTGGAACTATAGGCCCATACCACCACTCCCAATATATTTTTTTTAAAGACAAGGGTCTCACTATGTTGCCAGGCTGGCCTTGAACTCATAGACTCTAGTGATTCTTCTGCCATGGCCTCCCAAAGTGCTGAGATTACAGGCGTGAGCCACCACACCCAGCCAAAACTTTATTTATAATAGCTGTCTGGAAAATAATCAACTTTAGGGGACTAGCTAAATAAGTCACGGTGTCACCTCTTAAGGAACAGTGCACAGCCGTCAGCAATTATGTTTTCAAAGAATAAACACCCACAATATGATGTGGAGTGAGCTCACCAGCGTATAAGATGCATGCACATTACAATCCCAGGTGTGTAGTGGGCTGGAGTTTTTGTTCTGTTTTTGAGACAGAGTTTTGCTCTGCCACCCAGGCTGGAGTGCAGTGGTGTGATCTCAGCTCACTGCAGCCTGTGCCTCCCGGGTTTAAGCGATTCTCCTGCCTCAGCCTCCCGAGTAGCTGGAACTACAGGCGTGCACCACCACAGCTGGCTAATTTTTGTATTTTTAGTAGAGATAGGGTTTCACCATGTTGACCAGGCTGGTCTTGAACTCCTGACCTCAAGTGATCTACCCACCTCGGCCTCCCAAAGTGCTGGGATTACATGTGTGAGCCACCACACTGGGCCATCCAGACCTGGATGCTCCAGGACTCTATCTATCCCTTCTCATGATGATGCCACATACTGTGATTATTTAGCTTTAGAATATGTTTTACTGCACACAGGCACAATGGCTCATGCCTGTAATCCCAGCACTTTGGAAGGCCAAGGCAGGTGGATCATGAGGTCAGGAGTTCAAGACCAGTCTGGCCAGCAAGATGAAACCCCATCTCTACTAAAAATACAAAAGATTAGCCAAGCGTGGTGACTCACACCTGTAATCCCAGCTACTCAGTAGGCTGAGGCAGAAGAAGCCCTTGAACCCAGGAGGCAGAGGTTGTGGTGAGTGGAGATTACACCATTGCACTCCAGCCTGGGAGACAAAGCAAGACTCCGTCTCAAAAAAAAAAAAAAAAAGGAATATGTTTTACTGCCAGTGCAAGCCCCTGACGTTATTCTTTTAAAAAATTTTTGCCAATTCCCAATTATATATTTTTTTGAGATATTTTGTAGAATTTTGTCAAACCTTCCCCAGTCTCTGAAATCCCATCAGAATTTTGTTTTTTTTGTTTTTGTTTTTGTTTTTGAGGCAGAGTCTTGCTCTGTCGCCAAGGCTGGAGTGCAGTGGTGTGATCTCGGCTCACTGCAGCCTCCACCTCTCGGGTTTGAGTGATTCTTGTGCCTCAGCCTCCCAAGTAGCTGGGATTATATGCGTGTGCCACCACATCCAGCTAATTTTTTGTATTTTTATTAGAGACGAGGTTTCACCATGTTGGCCAGGCTGGTGTCAAACTCCTGACCTCAGCTGAGCCATCCACCTCAGCCCCCCAAAGTGCTGGGATTACAGGCGTGAGCCACTGAACCTGGACCTCATCAGAATTTTGATTGGTGTTGCAATAAATGTGTTTAAGTTGAAGAAGAACTAACATCTTTACCCCAAGTTTTTCAGCATAAGAAGGCGGTAAATGGGCCAGGTGTAGTGACTCACACCTATAATCCCAGTAGTTTGAGAGGCCAAGGTGGGAGGATTCCTTGAGCCCAGAAATTTCAGACCAGGCTGGGCAAAATAGGGAGATCCCCATCTCTACAAATAACTAAAAAATTAGCTGGGCA
>PVKV010014974.1:38867-55562 GCA_004027835.1 Alouatta palliata
GAGACCATCCTGGTCAACATGGTGAAACCCCGTCTCTACTAAAAATACAAAAATTAGCTGGGCATGGTGGCACGTGCCTGTAGTCCCAGCTACTCGGGAGGCTGAGGCAGGAGAATTGCTTGAACCCAGGAGGCGGAGGTTGCGGTGAGCCGAGATCGCGCCATTGCACTCCAGCCAGGGTAACAAGAGCGAAACTCCGCCTCAAAAAAAAAAAAATGTTGATACAAAATTAGCTGGGCATGGTGGTGCATGCCTGTAGTCTCAGCTACCTGGGAGGTTGAGGTGGGAGGGTCACTTGAGCCAAATAGATCTAGGCTACAGTGAGCCATGATCATGCCACTGCACTCCAGCCTCGGCAACAGAGTGAGACCCTGTCTCAAAAAGAAAAGAAGAGAAAGAAAGAAAGAGAAAAGAATGAGGTGAGTGTTGCTATTTGTTCAAGCTTTGCATTAAGTTACAGTTTCACAGGCGTCTTCACCTGGTACTTGCACTGTTTCTATTGCGGCTATTACTGCTGTTTTCCCAGTACTCTAACTGGCTGTTGACTATAGCTTCTTTATCTTGTAACCTGCCACCTCCCCACCTTGCACTATTCCTGTCCTCAGCAATGTCATGTGCCCTTGATGGCAGAAAGCATCTGCCAAGTTGTCCTCATGTCCTTAGGACCCAGCTCAGAACCCTGCACAACACAGGTTTGTGTGGTAAAGACTGATTGAATGAATGAATTAATTAATTAAGTGCTTCAGGATGCAGTTTCCTCCCTCTGTCCTCGGGTTAGTGTTCACCATGTAAGCCCTTCCCACCTTTGACAGCTGTCCATCACCCTACAGAGGCAAGTTCCAGTGAGGCGCCCAGCATAGGCCGTAAAGTGGGCCCCACCACCAGACGCCCAGCTCAGAATTCCTGGGAACAGGCTGCATTTGGCAACAGCTCCAAGTCAGACAAGAGGCAGAGAAACATATCAGACCATATGCTTATCACGTGGCCTCCCCCGTGGCTGTCGCCCACCTGTGCCTTTCCCTAAAAATAAATGGAGTGTGAAAGGCAGAGGACAGAGGCGAGGAATAGCCAACAGGCACACTTTATTACTGCCCCTCCCTTCCGGGGGACTCAGGGCAGGCCCTGACTTAGGGCTCTAGTCTGACCATCTCTGCCAGACAGGACCGACTTGCAGGTAACAGACTCTCCCTCCTTCCCGCATCCAGCCACACCCTCCACTACTTTCACAACACCGAAGTTTCTTTGGACAGTGCAATGGTGATGACGATAATGACACTATTTGTAGCTCTCTTTATTCACAGTTCCAGGCACCACTGGATGCTTTACCTAAATTATTATCACATCACTGAAACTTCACACAATCCTATGAGTTAGGTGTTATTATAATCCCCCTTTTACAGATGAAGAAACTGAGGCTTTGGGAGGTGAAATGACTTGCCCAAGGTCATTAGGTTAGAAAGTGGCAGAGGTGGGATTTGAACACCAGACAGTCCGGCTTCAGACCTAACCGTCACATGAGCAGCACACATGGGCAGCTGGCCTGTTCCAGGCTCACGGGGGGCTCTTCGGCAGGAGATGAGGTGGTGCAGGCACAGACGCCTGGACTGCCATAGCCCCAAAGCCCACAGGAAATATTGGTGCCCAGCCCACAAAGGTGTAGAGAAGGCCCAGCCTGACCCAGCTGCTTCCTTAGCAGCGACCCTGCCTCAGGCTGGGCCAGGTGCCCTTGTTCCATGCACCTAGTCCGCTTCCCTCATCTGTCCCTCCCCTGTGACTGTCATTCCAGCAGGATGATCCCTGCATCTAGTTAACCTCTTCATCCCGCTGTGTCTTGCTGAGGTCTGGCACAATGTAGCCACTGATCCATACCTGTGGAAAAATGAATGAATGAATGACTCCAAAGGGCCAGAACCTGAGCAGACTTAGTGACTAAATATAATGACTTGATCCCGGAGCTGTGTAATAAGGCCACTGCTCAATTCAACTGGCGTTTATTGAGCACCTACTATGTATGTATATAACACAAGCACTCTCAGAAAGGGCTCATGTTTTATTTTATGTGCACTAAAAATATGTATTCTCAACACAGCATCCCTGGGAGAAAACCATCACTTACCAGAGCTAGCATAGTGTAGGATATAAATATGGAAGCTCTGAGTCACACTGACGTCTGTCCACACCTTGAGACTCCATCAGTTCTTAGCTATGTGACCTTAGACATATTCTTCAGTAACCTCTCTGTGCCTCAGTTTCCTCATCTGTCAAAGGAGACTAATAAAACTTCTTTCTCAAGGTTGGGAGACAGTACAGGTGAATCCCTCAGCACAGTAAACGGGCTGGGAGGAAATGCCTAGTGAACACTCCTGTTATTAATAATCTACCCAGGACCAGTCTCAGTGACTCACACCTGTAACCCCAGCACATTGGGAGGCTGAGGTGGGTGGATCATTTGAGGCCAGAAGTTCGAAACAGCCTGGCTAACATGGTGAAACCCTGTCTCTACTAAAAATACAAAAATTAGCCGGGTGTAGTGGTGGGTGCCTATAATCCCAGATACTTGGGAGGCTGAGGCAGGAGGATTGCTTGAGCCCGGGAGGCAGAGGTTGCAGTGAGCAAAGATCAAGCCACTGCACTCCAGCCTGGAGCTGGAGCAAGATTCTGTCTCCAAATATATATATATATATGCCTAGCACAGTTGGTGGTCAAAACTTTGGAAGCCCAGCCAGCCATGTCTGGTGGCTCATACCTATAGTGCCAGCACTTTGGGAGGCCGAAACAATAGGATTACTTGAAGCCAGGAGTTCAAGACCAACCTGGGTGACAAAGCAAGATCCTGTCTCTACCAAAAAAAAAAAATTTTTTTTTTTTTTTTTTTTGAGACGGAGTTTTGCTCTTGTTACCCAGGCTGGAGTGCAGTGGCGTGACCTCGGCTCACCGCAATCTCTGCCTCCTGGGTTCCAGCAATTCTCCTGCCTCAGCCTCCCAAGTAGCTGGGACTATAGGCACGTGCCACCATGCCCAGCTAATTTTGTATTTTTAGTAGAGACGGGGTTTCACCACATTGACCAGGATGGTCACGATCTCTTGACCTCGTGATCCACCCACCTCGGCCTCCCAAAGTGCTGGGATTACAGGCGTGAGCCACCGCGCCCGGCTAAAAATTTTTTTTTAATTAACTGGTGATGGTGGTGTGCACTTGTAGTTTCAGCTACTTGGGTGGCTAAGGCAAGAAGCTCATTTGAGCCCAGGAGTTTGAGACTGCACGGAGCTGTGACTGTGCTACTGCACTCCAGCCTGGGCAGCTGAGTGAGATCTATATTATCTCTAAAAACAAACAAGAAAACAAAAACAAAAAAAGCTTTGGGAGTTCAAGAGAGAGTGAAGAGTCAAAGCCAATTCTGTTTTTGTTTTTTTGTTTTGTTTTGTTTGAGATGAAGTCTCGCTGTCGCCCAGGCTGGAGTGCAATGGTGCGATCTCGGCTGAATGCAACCGCCACCTTCACCTCCCAGGTTCAAGCAATTCTCCCACCTCAGCCTCCCGAGTAGCTGGGATTACAGGAGGGTGACACCATGTCCAGATAATTTCTGTATTTTCAGTAGAGAGGGGGTTTTGCCATGTTGGCCAGGCTGGTATCAAACTCCTGGCCTCAAGTGATCCACCTGCCTCAGCCTCCCAAAGTTCTGGGATTACAGGCGTGAGCCACTGTGCCTGGACAAAGCCATTTCTAAGACCCTCATTTAATTCAGTGGCCCTCAAGTTTCCAGCTTCTTCAAGCCCAGGGAGAAGTATCTGCAGCAGTTCTACCAACCCCTGTGGGGAAACTGAGGCCAGGATAGATTTCAAGTTCCTTTCTTTCCTGATTCCATAGCTTTGCTTAGGCTGGTTCCTCTGCCCACAGTATCGTATCTTCTCCACATCCACCATCAGTGGCATTCTGTTCATCCATACTTCCAAGTCCAACACCGCCATTTTTAGCAGACATGGGAACAAAACCAGACCACTACCCAGTAGTGGAAAACTATGCAGTCATGAAATAGAAAGGTGACTGATCTGTCTGTTCTTATTTACACTGAAGGAAATTTAAGGCCGGGCACCGTAGCTCATGCCTGTAATCCTAGCACTTTGGGAGGCTGAGTCAGATGGATCACAAGGTCAAGAGATCGAGACCATCCAGGCCAACATGGTGAAACCCCACTTCTACTAAAAATACAAAAAATTAGCTGGGCGTGGTGGCATGCGCCTGTAGTCCCAGCTACTCGGGAGGCTGAGGTAGGAGAATCACTTGAACCCAGGGGGCAAAGGTTGCAGTGAGCCAAGATCGCGACACTGCACTCCAGCCTGGCAACAGAGTGAGACTCCATCTCAAAAAAAAAAAAAAAGAAGAAGAAGAAAGAAATTTAAGACATACTAACAAAGCAGGTTGCAGGTATTGTATATCAGAGCTTTTGCAACTTTGATGTACACAGAAATGTCCTATAGTTCTTGGTTCTTGTTAAATGCAGGTTGTGATCTAGCAGGTCTTGGTGTGGGGCCTGAGAGTCTTCATTTATTTTTATTTGTTTGTTTGTTTTGAAAGAGTCTCTATTGCCCAGGCTGGAGTGCAGGGGTGCCATCTCAGCTCAGTGCAACCTCTGCCACCTGGGTTCAAGGGATTCTCCTGCCTCAGCTACCCAAGTAGCTGGGATTACAGGTGTGTGCCACCATGCCTGGCTAATGTGTGTGTGTGTGTGTGTGTGTGTGTGTGTGTGTGTGTGTGTTTTGAGACGGAGTCTTGCTCTGTCACCCAGGCTGGAGTACAGTGGCACGATCTCAACTCACTGCAACCTTTGCCTCCCAGGTTCAAGCGATTCTTGTGCCTCAGCCTCCCAAGTAGCTGGGAATAGAGATGTGCACCACTACACCTGGCTAATTTTTGTATTTTTAGTAGTGATGGAGTTTCACCATGTTGGCCGGGCTAATCTCGAACTCCCGACCTCAGGTGATCCGCCCACCTTAACCTCCCGAAGTGCTGGTATTATAGGTGTGAGCCACCATGCCCAGCCTAATGTTTGTATTTTTAGTAGAGACGGAGTTTCACCATGTTGGCCAGGCTGGTCTTGAAGTGTTGACCTCAAGTGATCTACCCGAATCAGCCTCCCAAAGTGCTGGGATTACAGGCCTGGGCCACCTCACCTGGCCCTGAGATTCTTCTTTTCCTTTTTTTCTTTTTTTTTTTTTTTGTTTACTTGAAGTGGCCTTCAGAAGAGATTCTTCTTTTCTGACCAACTTCATGTGATGCCCAGGCTGCTGGCCTGGCATTAGTGATGCTTAGTATGATCCCAGTGCTATAAAAACAAAATGGAACAAAATGAATATGTATATATATGAAAAACAAAGCCAGATAATAAACCCTAATCTATAGTGGTTATCTCTAGGTGGGAGGATGACCAGAGGTTTCCAAATACTTGTGTAAAGCCTGGTTTTACAGTAAATTTCAATATTGTAGTTAGGGGGAAAAAAGCTTAAAAATAATAAAAGCTGGCCAGGTACAGTGGCTCACGCCTGTAATCCCAGCACTTTGGGAGGCTGAGGTGGGCGAATCACAAGGTTGGGAGCTCAAGACCAGCCTGGCCAAGAGACCAGCCTGACCAATATGGTGAAACCCCTTCTCTACTAAAAGTATAAAAATTAGCTGGGTGTGGTGTCGGGCTGTAATCCCAGCTACTTGGGAGGTTGAGGCAGGAGAATTGCTTGAACCTTGGAGGCAGAGGTTTCAGTGAGCAGATCACATCATTGCCCTCCAGCCTGGGTGACAGAATGAGACTCCAACTCAAAATAAAAATAAAAATAAACGGATGAGTAAATGAACAGTCTCCAATTCACAGGCCACATTGTCAGCAGTGCCCCCACACTGTTCACAGCACAGGGAAATGACTTGCATGAGCACAGAGTAGGCTGGCCTCCCCTTCCTAGCCTCCACCATGAATACTAATTAAGTTTCTTAAATGCAGAGGTGGACGGCTGGGCTCAGGGCCCCATGGTCTCTCTGTGCGCAGGGGTAAGCAGGGTAGGATTGTAGGAGCCCTGGATTTGAATCCCACTGTTTTATGCTGTTTTACCACCATCCTGATGGGTTGGAGCAAACACTTCCACTCCCTAGGATAAGAGCTTCCAACTCTCCCAAGAAGGGCCTCCCAGGTGTCAGGGCCTCTGCACTTGCTGGTCATTCTGCCTGGCATGCTCTTCAGCCGATCTGTTTGCTGCTGGCTCCTTCTCATCATTTCTGTCTCTTCTCAAATGTCACTTCTGCAGAGAACCCCCCAGACTCCTCCCAAGCCAATGTGAACTTTCCACACCCACACAGATACCTTTTTTCACACTGTTTATTTCCTCCATCCCTCTTACCATGAACTATTTTCATTTTTACTATTTCATGTATCTGTTTATTCATTTACTGTCTGTCTCACCAGCTTGATGCAAGATCTATGACGTCAGAGGCCTTGGCTGTCTTATCTGTTGCTGTATCTTCAGTGCCTAGGACAGGGCCTGGCTTCTAGCAGGTACCTAGTAAATATTTGTTGAATTCATGTTCCATCTTTCCCCCTCTAGAAACAAGGAAACTGAGGACCAGAGGAAGAAAGGGACATGCTGGAGATTAGAGTCAGGACCTAGAGGTAGAAGGCAGCGAGGTGAAGGGGAACTCCGGGTCAGGAGGCTGTGACCTCAGAGGTAGCCCATCTCCTCTCCAAGCCTCAGTTTCCCCATCGGTAAGATGGAATGAAACAGCCATGACCACTATCCAAGGGGTGTGGTACTAGGAGTGAGACCCCACCCATGACAAATATATTCTGCGCAGCATCCGCGCTCCCCAGGTACTGCTAAGGCACCGCGAAAGCCGCAGAAGGTGAAAACTACAACACCCATGGTGCCCCGGAGGCGCCTGCGCACGGCGTCCTGCCAGCAGCGCCGCGGGCTCCCCCTAGCGGCGTCCGGGAGCAGCGCTCGCTCTGATCCCCTAGGGGCGGGGGCCCCGCGGCGCAGGCAGTCGGGGCGCGCGGCTGCAGCGGCGGAACCCTAGCCGGGAGCGCGAGCGGCAGCCGGATCGCAGCCTGCGGGGCCCGCCGCAGCCATGGGCAACCGCGGCATGGAAGATCTCATCCCTCTGGTCAACCGGCTGCAGGACGCCTTCTCTGCCATCGGCCAGAACGCGGACCTCGACCTGCCGCAGATCGCCGTGGTGGGCGGCCAGAGCGCTGGCAAGAGCTCGGTGCTCGAGAATTTCGTAGGCAGGTAGGCGCGGCGCGCCCCAAGGCGCCGATCCCAGACCCCCGGGACCCCTGGAATCCCCGCCCGGGGCACCGACGGTGCGGCGACCTCGCAGCCCCCGACGCTGCACCCGCGGCCGGTGCGCCCCCCACCCCCAGCCGGAGCGAGGCGACCCTCCCCCCACCGCGAGAGCCCCTGGGGCAGCAGCGCCCCCCGGGTAGTCTGCAAACGTCTCCGGCTAAGGAATCACGCCCCCCTCCTCCGCCCCATCCTTTAGGGCAAACAGCGCTCTGCCAGAAGCCAGGGGCAGAGGGTTGACCCCCACCCCCGACATGGGCACAGAGAGAGCCCTCATTACTCAGCGCCTCCGTTGGGCTTGGGGAGTCCCTTGGAGCGGGCAGCACCCGGGGGCAGCGTCCCCCACACCGGGCTCTATGGGGGGACAGTCTTCTACCCCCATGGGAATTCTTGGGCTGTGGTGGGGGGGGACAGTCCCCCCACCCCAGCCCCTAGAAGAGGACGTAGTCCCGTGGGCATCGAGGACCCTGCACAGCCTCCTCCGGCACACACACACCTCTGCGGCTCCCGCCGCCATCCGTGCACAGCACGGCGGAGGGGGGAGGCGCGGGCTGCAGGATGAGGAAGGGAAGAGGGGAGGAGAAACCACTTCTGATCCTTTTCTGAGCAGCCGGCCCCTTGCCTCGCCGTGACCCCTGGGTGGGGGGCGCCTGTCAGTGTCGCCCTCCCCTTGGCCTGGCCAGAGGGATTGTGATGAAAGGAGAGGCGGCAGAGGGCAGAGATGACTAAGACAGGGATGTCGGGAGGGGGGAGCCATTTGCAGAACCTAATCCCCCTCCCGCCTCTGATCCCACAAGGCGCTGGGAGGCCTAGGTGGCAGAGAGGGGAGCAACTGCAAAGACAAAGGGTCTTGGGTTTAGGGGGGCAGTCAGGGTCGTGACCTCCAGGCTCCCAGGCACCCCCAAAGGGAGGCAGAAATAGTTTTTCTGGTACTGATGAGAGGAAGGATAGGGGCTCTCCAGGTACTGGAGGTGGGATGGGGGGCTGGGCAGATTGGGGGAGGAGGTGAGAGGGTTCACACTGACCTCTCCCCCTTTCATCTCCCCACATCTTCTTCAGAAACCCTTGCTTTCTTCCAATGACCTTCAGGGCCAAAAAAATGACTGGCACATGGGAGAGGGAAGCAGAGGCCCTTCTCCACAGAGGGACAGCAGTTCTGTCCAAGCCAGGTTCTGCTGCAAAGTCTCAGGCAGGTCACTTGCCCTCTCCGAGCCTGTGTCTCTGTCTCTAATGTGGGCAGTGGGACTGGGTGGTTGTTCCTGCCCCTCAAATGTCCTGGGAAACCCGTGCTAGCCCTGGAGGTGACAGGGAGAGGGCCTGACTGGAGCCATGTATGTGTGGGACGTTGGAAGGCCACCGTGGGGGCGGCCGTGCCCATCTGGTCAGCAGAGGGGGAGGCATCTGTCTCTCCGATGGCTCCTGCAGTACCCTCCTTCTGATCACATGACCCCCCAACCTGCAGAGACACAGGCAAGAGACACAATGGGCCCCTTCCCCAAGGCCCAGCAGTCAGGGCTACCCAGCACTTTAGAGTGGACAAGCCACATTCCTCCCTCTCGTCCTTTGAATGTTGGCTGAACTCCTGCTCCGTGCCAGGCTGCGTGCTCTGGGCCCCCATCTGTCGAGCCCATCCCATGCAGCCCCTATGCTGAGTCCTTCACAGGCTCACAGGAGATCCCAAGAGGCAGGTACCATGATGCCCATCCTACGGATGAGGAAACTGAGACCCTGGAGGTTAAGTGCCTTGCCCAAGGTCACACATTCAGGAAGGGCAGCAGCTGTTAGACTCCAAAGCCCAGTTCCTGATCTCAAGGCTGCATATCCTCTGAGAGCAGGGCCCTGCACTGGGCACGGGGACATGCAGGTGGGTGGGCCTCCACTGCCCCATCTGTAGGACGGGGACATTGACAACCACTGCCCTGCCTTCCTAAGAGGGCGGCTGTGGGCTCCACCAAGTTCATGGTTGGAAAGGAGCTTTTGTAAACATGCGGGAGGGAGTGTTGATAGCCGATTAGCCTTGGGGACTTCTGTGCCCATCCTCTACCTTCCTGGAGCCCATGGCGCAGGGGCCAGCCCTGGCCACTGCAGACTTCAGCAAGTACTTGCTTGTTGAGTGGCAGAGCAAGGTATGGACTGTGCCCCAGGAGGCCTGGGCCCGCTGGCTGCCCTCTGTGCCCCAATGCCCTTGGCTGTGATCCCCGCAGGAGGATGTGCAGGGTGTCCAGATGCAGGGGAGGAGGGCTTAGCTTGATGTGAAGGAGTAGGCAGGAAAGCATTCGAGATCCCCTGAAAGCTAGTGAGAAGGCCGGGAAACTGAGGCTCAGTGGGCTCCCCCGCCTCAGCCTGCCTGCTCCCTCAAGGGCTCCTGACCTCTCCAACAGGGCTCAGTCCCCAGACTGGTGAGCATGGTAACAGCCACTCTGTCTCCTGGGGCTTCCCAGGAGCCAATGCCCAATGGAAAATGCATCAGAGGAAAATGCATCAGGGCTGCTCCAGGCCCACCCAGGCTTCCGGGCACTCAGGAGGATCCTGCTGTGAGCTCTGCAATGGAGGTGGCCTCGCAGCTGCCTGGGACGCTGCTGGAACTTGTCTGGGTCTATGCTATTTCTTCACCCACTTCCCTTTTACAGAAGGGGAAACTGACGCCAGTTCATTCAGTCATTTAGCAAACATTTGTGGAGGGTGCATGATGTCTTACCACTGGGGATTCTATGGTGGAAAAGACAAGGCTCTGCATTCCAGAGGGAGAAACTCAGAAGACAAATGGAAAATGTGGTCAAGGTCGGGGAGGGGAGCGGGACTGCTCTCCCCAGGGAGGTCAGAGGTCTCCGGGAGGAGGTGGCATCTGAGATGAAAACCAAGGGATAGGAACCTGTGTAACTCGCCAGGGGTGGGAGAGTTCCGGGCCACGGGAAAGTGCAAAAGCCCTGGGGTAGGAAAGAATTTGGTGCCTTTGAAGAACAGAAAGAAGCCCGGGTGGCTGGTGTTTGACTAGCAAGAAGGAGACAGGATCTGAGAGATAGGCAGGGGCTGGATCTACAAGCCCCTTAGGCCATGAGGAGCCAGGAGTCTGGGTTTATTTTCACTCTTGTGGGAAGCTTTTCAGTAGTGGAGTGACTTGAGGGGATTTTAGCAAGGGTGTGACTTGGGGAGGGGGTGAGGGAGAAGGTGAGAGACTGGTGGGGAGGCTGCTGCAGTGGGCAGGGGCTAGTCAGGGGCCTGGACCAGGATTTTAGCTGCAACGAGAAGCAGAATGGTGGGTGGTTTCAGGACGTATTTTGGAGGACGCCCTGCTTGTGGATGGATATGGAGGGTGAGGAAGGAGGAATCAATGATGACTTCTGGGACTTTGACCTGAGCTCCTGGGTGGGTGTTGGTGCCATTAACAGAGTCGTGAAGAGTAAGGAGGAGCAGACTGGGGGGACGGGGGAAGACCAGGATTGGGTTCTGAACATATTGAGCCTGAGATGCCTGTTAGACTTCTAAGTGGAAGATGTCAGCTGGCAGTTTGGTGATGCAAGTCAGGAGCTCAGGGGGAAGGCGGGCTGGAAATAAAACTTTGGAAATCGTTGGTGTAGAGATGGGATTTAAACCTGAGAGCAGATGAGCTCATCTCGGGCGTAAGTGTAGACGGGGGAGTGTTTGTGGACGCAGCACAGCCAGCCTTTCATGAACAGATGCCTGGTGCCCTAGGCCAAAGGGGCCTCCTCACTGTCTCTCCAGCTCCTCCTTGTCACCCCCGCCCCGCTACATGCCCCCCTCTACCAGCAACACTCCTCCAGGGCCAAGAGTGGGTTGTCCTGGGGTGGGCCAAGGCTGGCAGGAACATGGCAGAGGGGCTGAGAGCGTGCTCTGAAGTCAGACCTGCTGGGTTTGAAGCTCAGCTCTGCCACTTACAAGCAGAGAAACCCTGGGCATGTTCTCTAAACCCCGCCCAGCTGCTATTTCCTCATCTGTAAAATGGGGATAATAATAGCACATCCCTTGTGAGATGATGGCGAGTCCATGAAGCATTCAAGGCAGGGCCTGGCATGGAAGACATGCTGGTTCTCTTCCTGCCTGGGCATAGACAGGCAAGCCCTCTGGGATGGTGCGGGCTGGGAGGTGCATCAGGATGGGGGCGCGGTGAGGGACCTTCTCCATCTAGGGTACGGTAGGGATCCTGGTGAGTGACCCTCTGCGCAGAGCCCAAGGAGCAGCTACAGGAAGGGTTTTAGGTTTCCCTGTGACTCTGTCTACCCCCCTCCCCCAGGCTTCCTGCCTCCTGCAACGCGCCCTCGTCCCTTCCTCTGCATTCTTTTTTTTGAGACCGTCTCGCTGTGTCGCCCAGACTGGAGTACAGTGGTGAAATCTCAGCTCGCTGCAACCTCCACCTCTTGAGCTCAGGTGATTCTCCTGCCCTAGCTTCCTGAGTAGCTGGGATTACAGGTGTACACCACCATGCCCGGCTAATTTTTGTGTTTTTAGTAGAGATGGAATTTCATCATGTTGTCCAGGCTGGTCTCAACTCCTGACCTCCAGTGATCCACCCACCTCAACCTCCCAAAGTGCCGTGATTACAGGTGTGAGCCATGGCACCCGGCCCCTTCCTCCACATTCTATCCCAACATAGGCGTGGTGCTGGTCTCTGGCCTCTGAGAGCCCCTCTCTTTGTTAAATCTAGCCTTTCCCAGGGGAGACAGCCCACTCCCTACTATTAAGCACTGTCTCTTCCTCTGAACATACTGGGATGCATCACAGTGGTCCCATTTCTCAGATTTGGAGATGGAGGCCAAAGAATATCAGTGGATAAATGAGACATCCGAGGCAGAGTGCTGATGACCTGGAGGGGGCGGAGGGAACTGACGTTTTCTTGGCACCTGCCGTGTGCCACGCCCTGAGGATACAGCTGTGAACCAGCTGTACCCATCCTGCTTGGGGAGGCTTGCAGCTGATCGGGGCAGACAGACATGAAATCCACAAAGAGCTGGTTGTTGTGAGTTTTGAAGGAGACTCTTACTGTGTTGCAAGGAGCTTGACATTGAGGGGAAGGGAGCTTTCTGGGCCATCAGAAGGCCCCCTAAGGAAGTAGCATTTAAGGCTGGACCTGAACAAGACTAGGACATGGTCAAGCTAAGGCGTGGACTGCTGCAGGTGCAGGGACCGGCCTGAGCAAAGGGCTAAGGTGAAGAGAGCCCAGTGGGTCTGAGAACCCGGATGAAGGGTGAAGGGCAGTGTGGCTGAGTGAGGAGCAGAGGCCAGAGGTGAGACCAGGAGGGTTGGGGAACCGGGGTTTGAAGGACCTGTTAGGGGTCCTTTGACAGTCCCCCACTCACCTGGAGGGCAGCCACATTCTGCTCCGGCCTCTGCATGCCCCTAGTGTGCACAGAATGCACCCATCTGCAGCCAGAGGACATCCTCTCCAAACCCACGCCCCACCGTGGCCCAGAAGAGCTGGGAGAGAAAGGTGACCCTGGCAGACAGTATCTGATCCCGGCGCCAGGAGAATTGAGTTTCCCAGGCCCTGGCTGGGTCAGAGGGTCGGACGCAGGGAAGGGGCACGAGTGGGTGAGTGGAGAGGGTGGGCAGGGCAGGAGTAGAGGAAGCAGGTCATGGGCACAGTGCTGTCAGGCGTGAAGAAGCAGACGCCCACGTGCCATATGCCTATGTATTCCAGTTATAAATCAAGCTGAGGAATTGCTAAATGCAATGCATTCTGCCCTCCCACCATAGCAAATGCACCTTCATCACAACCTGGCCAGCTGAGTTAGAATTCAGAATTTCAGACTCCTTGGAGTTCCATGATGTATGTGGAGGCATGGGGACAGGTGGCCCCTCTCCCCGGGCTGCCCTGCCACTTCCCTCTTTATCCCTCCAGCATTCACTCATGAACACCCCAGCCCACATATCCCAGCTCCAGAAAGGACCCACCTTGGGCCTGGGCTGGACCCCCCTTGGTCCTGGGCAGTGGGCTTGGAACTGCTTGAGAGGAAATTCTGGGGCACCTGAGCGTAGCCTTTGAGGGAAGCACAGGCTTCAGCAGGGCACCTTCCCTGGCCCCTGGGATCTCTTCGCCCCGTGGGAAAGGTAAGGCCAGAGGAGATTCAGAGAGGGACCCCTAAGGTGTAAGTCTGGGGCTAAGGGCTCCAATTTCCAGGTCTAAGAGCAGTACTGGTGTCTGCTATCATTCCGTGTTTTTGTTTTGTTTTGTTTGAGATAGGATCTCACTTTGTCATGCAGGCTGGAGTGCAGTGGGGCGATCTTGGCTCACTGCAGCCTTGACCTCCCGGGCTTGAGCCATCCTCCCAAGTAGCTGGGATGACAGGCATGCACCACCAAGTCCGGCTAGCTTTTTCACTTTATTTTTTACATAGACGGGGGCTCACCATGTTGCCAAGGGTGGTCTCAAACTTCTGGGCTCAAGTGATCCTCCCACTTCGGCCTTCCAACCAGCTTTTTATTTATTTAGCATTATTATTATTATTATTATTATTATTTGAAACAGGGTCTTGCTCAGTCACCCAGGCTGGAGTTCAGGGGCACAATCTCAGCTCACTGCAACTTCCACCTCCCAGGTTCAAGCAATTCTCCTGCCTCAGCCTCCCAAGTAACTGAGACTACAGGTGCCTGCTACCATGCCTGGCTAATTTTTGTATTTTTAGTAGAGATGGGGTTTCACCATATTGGCCAGGCTGGTCTCGAACTCCTGACCTCAGGGGATCTGCCCACCTTGGCTTCAAAAAGTGCTGGGATTACAGGCGTGAGCCACCAGGTTTTTAGATTGCAAAAATGACACACAGAGGATAGGGAACCTGCCTAAAATCACACAGCAATTGAATCAGAGGCAGGCCAGGAACAGGCATGGGTCTCCTGCCTCCAGTCCGCACCTCTCTATGTTTCTGTCTGTCCTATTCCCCACCTCAGTCCCCCCGTGCGTGCACACACCTACACACCTCAGTGTCTCCTCCTCTCCTCCTCTTCCTGGGTGACCCTCTGGCACTCTTACCCATTCCCTGGAATGAAATCTGGCTAAGAAACAAGAATCGTTTGGAGAAGTCAGGCCTAGCAACTTAAAATTACTATACGCAACAGAAAAAAAAAGTAATATTGAGCTTGGAAGGTGTTCAAAATATTCTCCTAAATGGCATCTTCCCAGTCCCCCTGGCCAGAGGCCCCAAGATCAGCTACCTGCTCGCTGGCCCACCCTCCCCAACCGACCCCATCTCCGTGCCCTGAGGATTCTGCCCAGTTCACTCCTGTCTGCCTCAAACTCCAGCCCCTGTCTTAGCCACAGAGTAGCTTCCTCCCTTCCCCTCAACCCATCCCGCACCCAACAGCATGGAACTCTCTCCAGCCTCCCAATCTGCCTTCCTCTGCCTGAAGCCCTTTCTGGACTCCCTGCCCTCAAGACCGAACCCCAACACCTGCGTTGGGCCTCTGAGGGCTGATTAGCTAGTCCTGCTCCCTTTCAGCCACTCTCTCCTGGCCTACGTGAATACCTTACAGTTCATGGAAAAGCTAGGGCTATGCCCTGTCTCTCACCCTCCTGGGGTGCTGTTGCATAGGCTGTTGTCTTGCCTGGAAGCCTCTTTTTTTTCCCCTTTTTTTCTGTAGAGACAGGGTCTTGCTATGTTACCCAGGCTGGTCTCAAACTCCTGGCCTCAAGTGATCCTCCCACCTCAGCCTCCCAAAGTATTGGGATTACAGGTTTCAGCCACCGTGCCTGGCGCCTGGCCTTGTCTTCCTCTTCACTGGGTCTCCCCTCCAAGTCTCACATCAGCCAACACCTCCTCTGAGATGCCTTCCCTGATCACTCTCTCCGGCCATGACCTGGCCCTCCCTGTGCGGGGTAGGGCTTTGTTTTCTCCCAGATGGGAAGCTGTAGAGGAAGAAAGAAGCCCGTTACCTTGGACTGAGAGCTCCGAGGGCAGCTTCAACCATGGTTAATATTTACGTCGTATCTCATTACGATTGTGTTACTCTTTAATCACTCTGTCTCACATGCCTCTCTTCTTAGCTCAGGGAAAGGAGACCACTAGCCAGGGTGGGGAGAAAAATCTCAGCAGGTGAATGCACCCTCACACCCAACCTGAGTCCCCATTTTGAAGGAATGCAGTGCAGTAAGCACATAAAGCACACAGCACGTGGCACGTGCTCAGGAATTAGGACCTCCCAACGGGCACCCCCTGTTAGGTCCTTCCACAGCCAGGACCTCAGGGCATTCCCTCAACAGCTCTAGGAGGGAGCTGCTGGCCCATGTCTTATTTCACTGATGGGAAAACTGAGGTTCAGAACAGGGATGTAACTTAGTGGCCAAGCTGGGGTTCCTTCTCATTAAGATGCTGGTGATAAGAAATAAGGATCCATAGCTGGGCATGGTGGCGCGCACATGTAGTCCCAGTTATTAGGAGGCTGAGGTGGGAGGATCGCTTGAGCTAAGGAATTTGAGGCTGTAGTGAGCTATGATCGCACCACTGTACTCCAGCCTGGGTGACAGAGCGAGACCCTGTCTCTAAAAAAGAAAGAAAGACAGAGGATCCAGATATAGCTGTATAATGAATAACTTTGGGAATGTCTATGATATGTTAGGTGAATAGAGAAGCTATCAAAGGGTTGATAACCCAGTGTGCCTGTGGGCGTCCAAGAGGCATGTGATTTCACCTTTCTAAGCCTCAGTTTCTTCCCCTGTAACATGGGAAAACTGATCACTCTGACCTCATACAGCCATGCAAGGATCAATCCAGAGGATGCAGATTTTCTGTTTTCTTTTCTTTTCTTTCTTTCTTTCTTTCTTTCTTTCTTTCTTTCTTTCTTTCTTTCTTTCTTTCTTTCTTTCTTTCTTTTTCTTTCTTTCCTGCCTTCCTTTCTTTTTCTTTCTTTCCTTCCTTCCTTTTCTTTCTCTCTCTTTCTTTTTCTTTCTTTCCTTTCTTCCTTCTTTATTTCTTTCTTTTTTTCTCTCTCTCTCTCTCTCTCTTTTTTTTTTGATGGAGTCTCACTCTGTCACCCAGGCTGGAGTGCAGTGGCGCAATCTCGGCTCACTGCAACTTCCACCTCTTAGGTTCAATCAATTCTCCTGCCTCAACCTCCTGAGTAGGTGGGATTACAGGTGTGCACCACCACACCCCTTTCCCCACCCTCATCCCCCGCTAATATATATATATATATATATATATATATTTTTTTTTTTTTTTTTTTTTTTTTTTTTTTTTTTTTGAGACAGAATCTCGCTCTGTTGCCAGGCTGGAATGCAGTGGCATGATCTTAACTCACTGCAACCTCCACCTCCCCGGTTCAAGCTATTCTCCTGCTGGGCACGGTGGCTCACGCCTGTACTCCTAGCACTTTGGGAGGCTGAGGCGGGCGGATCACCTGAGGCCACAAGTTCAAGACCAG
>PVKV010014975.1:0-55523 GCA_004027835.1 Alouatta palliata
CCAGATTTTTGTGACTTTGTAACTTTCTATTCTAAGTTGAAACAATGTAGGTTGACGTCAGTATTTGAAAGCTGACAGTATATATTGGGACCCTATGCACAAATAAAATTGCTGTTTAGGTATTTCCTATTCAGCCCTCCAGACCCCACTTCTCTGTCTATCTTTTCTTCCGCGCACTCTCTCTTCCAGGTATTGGGACTCTCATGCTGGCCGAGAGCTCCCCGGCAGACATGCCGTTCCCGACAACATAAAATATAAAAATTTTAATATTGTAGAGGCAGGTAGTGGATATGTGGTGAGCCATAAGCAGCACATATCTCAAAATTCGTGACATACAGAAGAGTACTGTAAGATTATATGTTAAAATTTGATAGATTAAGTAGATTAAGATTGTACCAGTTTATGATGTCAAGCTTCATCATAAATACCAAGGAATCTGCAATATTGCAGCAATCTTAATTGGAAGAGGTCCCACTCAGGTAGTCTGAGCTCTCTAACTTTAAAATATGTTCAAATTAAATAGCATGTGAAGTAACTTTTTTAATGTGTAAATTTACCCTACATGTATGCCCCTATAGTTTAAATGTCCAGAATAATTATACTTTTAGTTATTTATTATAAGAGGATTATTACCAGTAATTCTAATGTCAGTTTATGTGTGTGTATTCACATATATAGGTCCCCCAAATTTTATGGATCTATATGATTTCATGAATTTGATTAGATTTCTTAACAGCCCAATGATAATTTTTAAAGCTGAGATCACAGGTCAAGTGTAGGATTTAACACAAAAACAAGTATAATCAATAAACATTTACTGATAGGTATAATAATGCCTGTGCAGCATGTGAAAACCTTTTTCCTTTATAGTCTCTCTTCTATACAATATCACTTGCTCTCAGAATAAGACTCTATCAATATTGTTATCTTGATTTCACAGAAGTTTTATTATTAGCAACCAGCAAATAACCTCAGTTAATTCAAGGTGTTAGTAGAGATATTTTTATATAGTTATTTTTTAAGAGAATTTTAATAGTAATTTTAAATAGTAATTGATAAAGTAAGAAAAGAAGAAAGAAAGGCAAGCAGGCTGGAAGGGCTTAACAGACGAAGGAAGAAAAGGAAGAAAACAAGAAGATAGCTTCATTAATTCTACTTTCTGCAAAATCTTTTTGAGCTCCAATTTTAGCCAGGTGCATATTTATGTAGTATGGTTCTGGCTGTGAGAATTATTCTTAAGTATTAGAATTAAGGAACTTAGCATTCAAATGAATTGAGAAAATAAACAAATAAGCCAATAAATGCATGCGATATCAGAAGTTGACAGTACAATAAAGACAAAACTCAGGGTAAGGAAATTAGTATTAGAGTTTTTTTTTTTTTTTTTTTGCAAAGGGAGTATGTGATACATTTTCTGACAATCTGAAAATTAGTGTAAAAAAGAAAATAGTGCTGGAGTAAAACGGTAGGTATTTGGGGGAAGAGTAGCTGCCAAGTCTCTGTGATGAAAAAATATTTCCGAAAGAGCACAGCTGGAGAGTTGATGGAGTTAATGGAGCAAGACAGAAGGGCAGAGAAACGCAGTAAGAAGGAAGGACAGAGGAGGCAGCAGAGTTCACACAGGCTAGTGTCCCATCTCGGGATTTTAATCTGGGTCAAATATGGAGTAAATCATGGTATTTAAGCTGTCAAATATTTGAGTGTGCAGCATCAATTTCCTTCTGAATAATATAAAAATTGCTACCTAGAATCAGAAAGCATCTATAAGAAAAAAATAAAATATGAGTCACTTTCAGATGAAAAGTTTGTTGGAAAAAAAATTATTATAAGAGGACACTTGACTTCACTATAAGGAAGCAAATTATGTAGTACTCAGATAAGAGATTTAAAAGCTGAATTTTACTGTTGTGGTTTGGCTGCTCTTGTCTGTGTTTGAAAAGGTATTACAAGATAGAGATAAGATTGTTAAATAGTTGGATAATTTGAAATTAGAAATGGAAAGAAATACAAGTACTCCACAAATTTAGTAATTTGTATGGTATGAATAAATTATTGCTTCTCAATCCCAAACAGTCATCCAATTAGCAAAGTCTTTCATCAACAAGGCAGATTAAAACTCAGCTTGCAGCTAAGATAAAATCGTGAGGAATGGCTGTCACATCCATAACTAGAAACCAAGAAAAGAGATTAAATCATTACCAAGTAAAGCCCTTTAATTGAACTGAAGACTCAAAGCGAATTTGCTAAGTGTTTTGTGATTCACAGAAGGCTGCTAGGCTTAAATTACTTTCCTTTAAGTAGAGACAAGAGGGAGAGAAAGAGTGAGTGGAAGAGAGACACACACACATACACAGAGAAAGAGAGAGAAAGAGAGAGAAGGTCATCCTTGCAGGCTATGAGCAAAAAAAAAAAAAAAAAAAAAAAAAAAAAAGGAAAAAAAAAAAAAAAAAAAAAAAAAAAAAAAAAAAGAGAGAGGAACCTATGAACATGGCTATAAAACAAACAAACAATTATAATGAATCCTGAAAATGTGGCAATTAGCACAACACATTGAGAGGAATAAAATAGAAAAGAAAAACACTGTTCCTTGCTTTTGACATAATTGCATTGCAAAATAATTACCAACATAGAACAAAATGTACCTGTCTTTTTCAGACTTAAAATGACGCTTGGGACAAAAAGAGGCTGAGGAAAGTGTTCAACTACCAAAAGCCATATTTCCTAATGTTCAATTTAGAAGATACAAAGAACTTTAATAAAGAAGAACTTTCAGAAGGTCCAGAGATAAGAGCCAGAGCTTACAGACTGTAATGGATTTGAGTACCTACTTCTAGAGACTGAGAACCCAAGAATAACAGGGTGCATTCTTGACCACGAGGCATAAAAACATGAAAATTTTTATCTTTAGATATAGTAAAAATTCAGTAGACCAGGGTCTCTTATATATCTCCTCCCAAATTATTTTTTTCCATTTTATCAATAATGATATATTTTTCAACGAATCAATTATATTTAACGAATAGGTTAACAGACTAATTAAACCAAAGTATAGTTTTCATATACATTCTTCCATATACACAGTTTCACCTATTATTAACATGTATTTGTATGGTAGATTTGTTGCAATTAATAAACCAATATTGTCTTTAAAGTCTATTATTATTTAGTAAAATCCATAGAATAGGATTCATTCACTGCATTGCATAGTTCAACGAGTTTTGACAAATGCATGACACCATGTATCCATCATTGCAGTATCTTAAAGAGTAGTTTTCCTCCCTAAAAATCTTGTGTCCTCTACTTATTCACCTCAAACTTACTCACTTCAAACTTTGGGAAACCACTCATTTTTTTACTGTTTCTGTCTTTTTCAGAACATCACACATTTAGAATCACAAAGCATGGGAGTTTTAAAAAAACATTATCCTTTCTTATATTTGCCACTGTTAATTGGATGGATGAAAGACAGATAATTCCCCGTGGTTCACACATTCCCAGAGCAGTAGAAGTTACATTTGGCCCATGTTTTAGCCAGAGATTTGAGGACTTTATACTGATGCCATGATTGAAATCTTGACATTTGGTGACCTGGAGGGCATCATGTCTTGCTTTGGTCTAAGGACATGTGAGTATAAGTCACTTGCGTAACTTCTTGCTATAACTTTTAAGTGTCTGTGTACAAATCACCATGCAGGATTGCATTCTGACATGATGACTTCTAATACTCGCCAGTTTGTTTCCCTGTTGACCTGGATCACTGTATTCATACCGAGTAGAAACATCAACAGCTGACTCACAATAACAAGTAATGAGGGAAGGATCAAGTCACACTTGTTTCAGTGAGATTTTAATTTTAGTTAAAATCATTTTAACCTAGTCTTTTTACTAATGTACTCATAAATTTGAATACTAGTTTATCTAGGTAATAAAATTATAACCATATCAATGTTAAAGACAGTGTTCTTTCACTTGTTAAAGTGAAGTTTTATATCATTATAAAGACAACGCTCATAAGTTACAGTTTCGATTATAAGACAATTTAAGCTTTACTTTCTTCATTGTGAAACTCAGAAATTTACAAAAGCATATTTTAAGGTGTCACCTTTTTTCATCATTCTTATTCAGAAAAATGTCAAATTCAATTATAAGATTAATTTTTTCTTCCATAATTAAAGGAATAATATATTTTTAGTTTTCTCTGCTCTTTTTAACAATATTCTGTTATTTGACTATTACCATTTCAGGATATGTCTTCCATATTTAAGAGCTTCTTTTGTTTTTTTGCTCAGAAATTCTGTTTTAGTAATTGTTGCATTGATGTGGTTTTATATTTCTGAGGCTGTTCCAATTTCACTTTCAAAGTATTATTTTTTTCTAAAGCCTACATGGTATTAGTCTATTCTAATGACTTACGTTTATTTTGTTTGCAGTTCTTTAAACCTTTTTATTTTCCTACTATTTAAAAATCTCTCCAAGAATCCAAATTTCACATTTCAAACTCTTCTTATATTTACTGCAGCTTCAGTCACACTCTCCCTCTCTCAGCACCAATTGTTTAAGTTGTTCATGTTCCTATCGTTCCAACATATTTTCCTTTTAAAATTCCTTTTTGAGTTTTTTAAAATTAAAAAGTGACTGATCTTGTTTTATCTTCTTACTATAAATCAAATTATGGCAATTACAATAAATGACTGTCATAAGTTTCTTCAATAAATGTGTACATTTTTATGGGTACAAATCATTTTCTTAAAGTAGGGCTTAAATTACGGGGCAAATAATTTTGCCAGATTCACTTTTATGTAAATAAAATGTGCTATTAGGAGGTAGGTAATGCACAAACCTATAAGTATCAACCTGCAAGTTTAAGAATATTTTCAATTATTTTACATTTCTGGTTGAAACATCCATTACTTTTGGGATTTTAAAATATATATATTTTAAACAGCACTGTATTCCACAGTTACTCTTACTATGAGTTCTGCCTATTTTTAAACTTTTATTAAATTCTTATTTTCCTGGGTACATCAATATTTTGCTTAGAGAATATTTAATCATTAATTTAAACTCAAAGAAATTAACCCAATCTCTAATTAATATTTTGGGCAATGTCACTATGTATAGGCCAAATGAACTAAAGCTTTTGCTTTAAATAATTACTTCGAGGACTAGCCTGTTCCTCAACCACATTTCCTCTGCACATTTCATTTGCAGTAAGGCACTCAAGAGTCTCAGGGTGAAGAATAATTTTACCTTTGCAACAGCTCTGTAATTTGCCAGTCCTTGGTTATTACTTATTCAATTATGATTGCTCTATTCAAAAAAAAAGAAAATTTCTTTGAATATTTCTAATTCAAAATTTTATACAATTTTTATTTATTTATTTTTGAGACAGAGCTCTGTCCCCCAGGCTGGAGTACAAAGGCATGATCACAGCTCACCCAATTATTTTTTAGCCCTTTTCTGTTTTTCAGAGCTCTTCTAGATTTCTTTCATTTTTTTCCCCACCATTTCTATTACTTTTATTGAGGAAAAGCAATATAAATGCTCACCACCTGGCTCTATTCTGCTGTAGAATTTTAATGACTTTGGATATAGATGCTAATAATATTGAAATGAGTTGAAAGACCCTGAAGGTAATTGGGCTATTGTTCCCTCCACCTATCTCTCAAGATAACTCACCTTCAGCTAGCTGTCTTTAGAATCTTAAAATCAAAGCTATGTGCAAGGATGTAGTGTTAGAAGTTCCACAGAGCATGATAATCAAAGCATGAAAGTATAATTTCAATAGATAGGACTTAAGTCTTACTAATTTAATGGAGATTTAAGGTGCAGTGTTTTATCCTCTTCAGATAAATCAAAATTACAATTAAAATTTATCATTTTTCCATCTATTTGCATTTTTGGAGGATCTTAAACACTTGGTGGAGACCATATACACTAAATCCAGATGTATAAGCTCCTTAAAACTCTAAAATTATGGAAGAGTCATTTTTCTCTACATTCATGCCTATCCCTATGTGAAGGCTCCATTTTCTTCATTGTTCCCCTTATCCTTGATAAAATCCTGTATGAGCATGGACATTATGTTTGGCCAGCCTGTATTAACTGTCAATAACTAGATAAATAGGGTAAGACATATACTGACAGATTTTTCAAAAGGGCTTTATGTGTGGAGGTCTAGTTCCTCAGAAAGCTTCGAATTAAACAAATGATGGTAACTATATAAATGGCAGATATCACCATAAACATGAAAGATGCATACACAGGTCCGCCATCGAAATAATTATAATGAAACGTCAGAATTAAATGGACAGGGAAAATAACAAGTTGAAGTTAGAGTAGTGGTGATAGGACCAAAGAATGAAATAGCAAATAAAGGAATGACTCTAGACGGTTATTCTTGCAAATCAAAATTATAGGTCAGAGAGTTAGTATTAAGGTTGAAACAAAATTGGAATACAAAAGCCTAGTTTTTTAAAACTATCTGGGCTATGAGTAAATTACTAAATATCTCTCAATTTGTTTAAACTACAATTACAAATATTTCTAATTCAATGTTCTTTGATAAAAATTAATAAAGATTAAGAACAAGTATGTCTTGGGTACTATGAAGGTAAAACATTTGTGAAATCCCTTACAAAAAAAAAATTGTTGCATGAGAGATATGACCAACTGTTTGAATTATTTCAGTAAAACTAAATCAGAACTTTTGGACATCTTGTAATTCCAAAAAGATACTTCTAGGCATCCAAGTTATTTTCAGCCATGACACTTTTCAATATACAATTTTTACTGACAACCAGATTTTTATTTGATCTCTAATTTATTAGGATTAAAAAACCCCTTTACCATGTCATTCAAAACAACACCAGGCAGAGTAAACTCTAAATGGAATAGCACGACCCACTAGGCTTATCAAAAATCTGATAACTTTGACTGACATTAGTAGCAGTCACCATTTAACTAGGTCAGGCTCTAAAAGGAAAATAAAGTGGAAACAAAAATTGTTCATTTTTTATGTCATTAAAATATAGAATTTGATTGACAGTGGCAGAGAATTCAGAGTAGTTCAATAAATGGAATTGTCTAACATGACCCAGAGTGCTCACTCTAATTTGCCTGGAAAATAAACTATCAGTAGTAAGGGAATGCCCCCTCCTCCCAGGAGGAACTGCACCTAAGATAATCTTGCATGGGATTTTTGGTTAACCCCACATCATTTATGCCACTCACCCTCAGTGGAGCTCTAAGATCCCAGTATTGCTCCAAATCCCCAAGTACAGAGCAGCTCGTGTTTGCAGACATTTAAACAATTGGCACCCTATAGTTAGACTGCTAGGTATCAGGCAGTTTATTTTTTTACACCTCTTAGCAAAATTGTTTTCTGGCTTGTGCTATAAACAATATGGAATGTATGGGATGACATGGGTGAGGGGTGGCCCCTGAACTCAAATAAAGATCCAAACTGCAAGTCTACCTCTACTCTGGCTCCAAGATACGGAATGATAAGAGAACAGGAAGAATTTTGTCCTGACTCCTTTTTCTACTGATCATCGATTTATGAGTTTTTTTCTCTCAGTAGAGCCCCTTCCTTAACCAATGTCATGTTTCAGTTCAAGTCTATCCCAAACCATAGCGCACGGTATATGAAGACTCATAGGGATAATGACAACACTCAACACACACACACACACACACACACACACACACACACACACACACACAGTTTAGGTGATTATATTTTGATGCGTGCATGAGTACTTTGGGATATTTTCTTGAACTCAACATAACAGTAGATAAAAATTTTGATTTTTCCTTTTTTGCCGTGACATGTGTAGAAGACACAGAAAATATGAACCAATAAATTATGAAAATTCTTTACCTTCTCCACAGAAACATATAAATGAAAAAATAAAAGATTCTTATTTTAACCTTTTCAAATATCCATGATTTAGATTTTAAAGATAAAAACAACACATCAGTCTTTATATCTATCCATATAGTAGATGAATACTATATAAATAGTAAATGAATATACACACATATATGCACATATACACATATATAAACACACATATGAAGTTTTATATAAAATCTTTCAAAGTGGCACATGTGTTTTTAAATATTTTTGAATTTATATGCATAAATTTATATGAAATATTTCTAGTAGTTTTATATTATATTGCATTTCAATATTAATATTGTTAATTTTTTAAAATTTATTTTAGCAATTTCCTATAGGATAAGGTTATGGTAACACAGTTGTATTGAATAATATTTAACTAAAATTGAGCTGATTTTAGATCTATTTATTATTTCTTTCCAACAGAATTTTCACTATAAAACTATGGCTATTCTTCATGATTTCCGAAGTAATTTGAACATTTTTTATATAAATACTACTAAGCAGATAAAATATATATATTTTTAAATGTCTTAAAAAGAGAGTATAATTAAAAGAGTACAAGGTTTCAGTTAGACTGGAAGAAAATGTTTTAATAATTTATTCCTCTGCATGGTAAATACAGTAATAGTGTGGTATATATTTTAAAATCACTAAAATGATAGATTTCTAAGGTTCTGACCAAAAAAATAAGTTGCTGAGGTAATGGATATATAATTAGCTTGATTAAATCTTTCTACATAGATCAAATGTGTATGTAGATCAAAACATCACATTTGACCCTGTAAATATACACATGATTATTTATCAATTAAAAATAAATGAATAAACAGATAATTTAACAAGAGCATTTGTGTTAATCTGGGCTTAAAATTATGACTTAAAGACACTCAAATATAGATTTTAAACATCTGAAATTTGCATAATATACTAAACTAAACAAATTACTGACCCAAGAAAAAGTCCTGGGCTATATTCCTGAGAATATAGAAAACTTAAAATTATTTTCTTAATTTACTTATGATTGAAGCATGCAGTAAATCTTTAGATATGCTGAGAGCAAGGTTTTCAACAGCTTATTGTTTCTCAGAAACACACATTCTATAAATGTAATTGACATGTTATTGAGTCTAGTGTTTTATTATATGGCTGTTTCATCAGTCTCCATGCCTTATAGCAAGGGTTTAATAATTCATATGAGTAAGATTTCAAGAATTCACATTACAGGTTTATTTCTAAGTACATGCTTCTAGAAAATCCTCTTGAGTGAAATGTTTGAAGTTGGAAATCTGAAATGTTGCTTAAATAACTTGCAGTCAGTTAAAGTAAGTTCAATTACATGTTTAAATTAATAGAATTTGTCAGTCCAAGTGTTTATTTTGTACTATGTTAAATATAAACTGAAACCCAGAAAGTTTATGTGATTTGTGATGTTAGACACAGGTCTTAAATCCAGCGTTCTCATTTCTTAGAGTCCTTTTAAAATGTTAATAAAGTCATATTTCAAAATGTAAATGCTTCCAGTAAGCGAATAAACTATAAGTTAATTGTGTCTTATGTTATCTTTTGATAGGTTCATGAAAATGTATAATTTTGTACATTATCTGAATTATTATGCATACTGTGGGAAAAAGCTCCTCTTCTACATCCAAATCAAAGTAGAAGTTTCATAAATTCTTATCAGACAAAAATAATAACTGGTATATTTTCAGTTAGAAAGTGAGATAATTTGTCTTATTTCAAGAAAGAAAAACATTCATGACAATATTTCACATCCATGCTTTTCACACAGGTGGGGAATTGTCCAGTCTAAGGATATTCTACAACTCTAATATCAATAATCAAAGCTCAAATCATTCATGTCAAAGTTATTGTGCATTCCTTTGGGTGGGTATTTTTGAAATTTTATATTTTATTTGGTAAGTGTACTGGACCAGATAGTGATGTCAGTGAAAATGGTGAAGTAAGGAGCTCTAGAACGCTGTGATCAATAAAATCAATATGAAAACTAACAAAATGGTCAGAAACAATGTTTTCAGAACTATTAAAATTAATCACATTTTTTTTTTTATAATTAGGGGAAGAGTTTCCTCAAGAGAAATTGCAGAATCCTGGTAAGAACTGTGAGATTTGAGGCATTTTAGCTTGCCCTGTATCTATTCCACTTTCTCTGTTTCTACGGTAGGATTGAAAGCCAGCAACGTGCAAACATGGTGAAAATCCTCATCCTGGCATCCATAGGAGATAGCAAAACTAGGTTCAATTACATATAATAGGACTACTAGTATTTTGCTTGTCCATTGGGTCCCTGGAAGATTTCATTTGTAAAACCGTCATTATGTCTCCAATTATGCAGTAATTTAAAAGGTGTTTCTTTTAGATAATATTTAACAATGTTGCATAATGTTAAAAATTATGTAGCATCACTCTGAGAAACTTTATTTATGGCTATTTTATTTTATCTCAAAAGATACCATGAATAACTTACACTTCTGCTTACTTTATAGAATCGACTTGGATGCAATAAATGTTAAAAAAAAAAGTGCTTCAGGTGGCATTAGTACCTGACAGAACTTGAAACATACACCAAAAAATTAAGAGTATTCTAGAAATAGTAAAAATATGTGTTAATACAAAATTCTTTCTAAACTTCTATTAGTTGTTCTAAAAGGTAATTGACTAAAAAAAATTGTAACACTAAATGATAGATGATATACTAGATATATTTACACATAGTAATAATTACATTAGAATTAATGATCTAAACCAAGGATCAGCAATTACTCAGCTGACCAAATCCAGCCACCAACAGTTCTTGTACAGTGTGCAAGCTAATAGTGTATTTTATATTTTTAATGTCTGGAAAATAAGAATTATACTTTGTGTCACCCAAAAATTATATAAAATTGAAATTCCAGTGTCTGTAAATAATATTTCATTGAAAACAGATCCAAACACATTCATTTAAATATCGTCTATTTATGACTTGCTATTAAAATGGCAGAGTTAAGTAGCTGAAAGAAATATTGTATGCCACATAAATTAAATATTTACAATAGGATCCTTTAAAGAATTAGTTTGTTAGAATCTAATTGAACTGCTCCTATTAAAAGATAGTGAATATCAGATTGTGAATAAAAGCAAGATCCCATTATATATTCTATATAGGAAACCCACTTTATTTTATTTTTTATTTTTTTCCAACTTTATTGTGGCATAATTGGTACACAAAAATACTGCATGTAATTAATGTACACAATTTGGTGAATTGGGACATACATCAAGTTATTATCACCACAATCTGGTAATAAATGTATCCATCACCTCCAAAATATATTTCTGTTACTGTGTTTTCTATATTTGTTTGTGGTAAGAAAGTTTAAGATGAAACCAATTCTTTTTACGGAATTTTAAGTATACAATAACTTATTATTAACTATAGGAACTATGTTACATAACACATCTCTGGAACTTGGTCACTTTGTATAAATTTAATATCTTACCTGTAAACCTATTTTTATATAAAGATGTGAAAGATTTAAAGCAAAGAATTAAAATATCTATGTCACACAAAGACAAGTTTGTAGAAAAATTAATTGGCTATATTACTATCAGAGCAGACATTGGTACATACAATATCACCAAAAATAGGAGACATCACAATCTCAAAATATTATAAGATAAAAACTAATAAAGCAAAATACAAAATATAAGAATCCACATTTATATTTGGAAAATTCAGCAAACCTCTTTGGATAATTGCTGCAATATGTAGACTAAGAATTGGTTAACAGTGTTTGAAAAACACTGCTAAAAACTTGTCCTAACTGATATAGACAGAATACCCTAGCAAATATCAGAATACAACTCCCTTTCAAGTGCATGTAGAATACTTATCAATATAATTTATATTCTGGTATAAAATATCTCAAATAATTTATTATAACAGAAATCTATAAATTATGTTTTTGGATCATGATTGAATTAAAAATAAACCATAAAATATACTTGTAATATTATCAATTGGTTATTTACTAACATACCTCTAAATATATCATAAGCCCCAGAGAATAATATCTTGAGATAAATAAAATAAAAAATATTTTGAATTAAATTAAAATAAAAATATGATATAATATTTTGGGAATACAGATAAAGCAATGCTTAAAGAGATATTTATATCATACATGTTTTATTAGAGAAGAAAAATATAATATTCTAGAATGATAAAATCTCAGGTACAAATGACTTCACTAAGCAATATATACCAATCATATAGGGACAAATCATACCAATTTTACATAAACTCTTCCAAAAGTAAAAGAAAAGCAAAGTATTTCCATCTCATTTTATAAATTCAATATTACTATGATACAAAAACCAGATAAACTAATACCTGTCTATATATTTTAAGAACTATGGAACAATACCCTCATGATTACAGTCACAAAATATTTCTTGACAAAATATTTTTAAATCAAATCGAGAAATATATATTACAGTGTGATCAATTGTGGTTTATCTCAGGTTTCAATACTGAAAAGTAACCAATGTTGCCATAAGAGTGTAACAGGGAGAGCATCTCCAGCTCCCAGTTCTAAAGAGGTTCTTGGCCTCTGTTACCCAGAAGAATGGGGAAAGGGGTCCTGGAGGCGTGATGAGCTTACCATTGGAGTAAATATCGTGGACCCAAACAGTTTTGCAGGAGAGCGATTTATTAGACACACAGAGAGAAAGAGAATGAGAGATCTCTCATAACTGTTGTGGGAGGGGACCTAGAGAAGGAATCTATTCAGGTAAGAAGCAGATAAATTTTAACCCTTGAGTTATTTCCTCCTCATTCATGTTCTCCAAAAAGAGGAGTTATTTCAAACTTCCTCTGGAGTGATTGATCTTTGACTCTGATACTGGATTGGCTACTTGGTCCAAAACCCTGAGTTACAAAGCCCCCTCCTCCCAGAGCTTTCAGCAAGATTTTTGGACAAAGAAGCCTCACCTGGCTCTCCCTCCCTAGCCCGTGTTGGGGAAACTCAGACAAATAACTTTATATTTGAAACCCCTCTGGTTCCTGGATGGAGGCATGGAGCTGGGAAACTCCTGCCTTTGAAACCATGCCCCTGGTGGACCCAGGAAGAGAAGTCCCTCAAGAGCATGTTATAATTCAAAACAAAACCAAAAGCATGTCATCACACTATACATAGTAGAAGCTGTGGATGAAACTCAATATATATTCATGATGAATGCTGACTGAAAACGAGTAATAGAAGGGAACTTCTGCAAATTGATGAAATCTTTCTGTGAAAAAAACTAGGATGACACATTTTTGCTGGAAGTCATAGTGTTTCTAGACAATTCTGGACTTTTTAGTGATGAAATGTAAATATAAAGATAGATGATATTTGCATTTGTTTTTCTAGAAACATTTTTTATTCACATGTCATAGTTTTCAGGCTTGCAACTAATTGTCTCCTTTTAGAACATTTACTTTTTCCAAAGGATAACAAAACTTGTTTTTCCTTCAGACACAGGGGCTTACATACTGCAATAGGGACAGTTGTTATGAAAGTTATGGGATACATTCATGAAAGTTAAATAGTGACCTCTGGCGGAAAGTAGAGACTCGACTCCCTATGGTTTACATTTTGAAAGAGGGTAAAACTTTGAGTTCTGTGTGATTGTGTGTGCATTTACAAGTAGAGTGAAACTGCACACACTTCTCAGTAGACTCAACAATGAGAAATTAACAGAAGATTTTTAAAATGTATTTTTATTTATCTACATATTTGCTATTTTTATCTTTCTTTATTCCTTCCTGGACACATTAATTTACATTTACTCTCAAATATGTTCATTCTAAGAATCTTACTTTATCATTATTTGTAGATCAGCATTGTGTTGAATGCATCCGTTTTTGAAAGGTATTTTCTCTGTATGTAGACTTTTCTCTGTATGTGAATTCCCAAGGGTTTTGTTTGTGTTTCTTCTGTATTGATTAAATTTGCTCTACACTGAAAATATGAATGTCTTTTGGCTTACATTATTCCTGATAATAGGTCTGTCATTTTTCTTAGTTTTTGCTGTAGGAAACATCTTTCTGTGTTTATTATGTGTTCCATTATTTTCAAATGTCATAAATTGAATATTATGTGGTTATGTGTCATGTTAATCTTTATTGAGTCCATAGGTATTTCACCCTTGAAAATTTTGAGCACTTAAAAATAAATAATAATTTTTTTCTGCCTTTCTCTTTGTCTCTTTTATGTCTTTCTAGCCAGCAATTATTATTATCCTTCTTTATTAGTCAAGGTTATCTAGAAAAACAGAACTAATAAGTTGGGGGTGTGTGTGAGTGTGTGTGTGTGTGTGTGTGTGTGTGTATCTATCCACTCATCCACTCATCCATTAAACTATCTTTATTACAAGGGGTTGGTTCATACAAGCATGCAGATGGGCAAGTGCAAAATCTGACGATGAACCAGCAAGCTTGAAGCCTAGGGAAGTCATTGGTTCAGTTCCTTTCTGAAGGTAATCTGTTAGAGAATTCCCTGTTCCTCTGGGAGACCAGTCCTTTGTTCTACTCAGGCCTTTTACTAATTAGAAAAGGTTCTCTCACATGAAAGGCAGTCTGCTTATTCAAGTGTCACCAATTTAAATGTTAATCTCATCAAAAGAAACCCTCCATGTTGACACATAAAATTAACCACCATATCTGCTTTCTCATCTGCCAGAGATCACTGAGATTCTTTTACCCTTCCTCCAAACTTTATTATTTATTTATCTTTCACTTAAGATAATTTCTTTTCATTTATTCTCAACTATACTGACCTTTCATTCTGTTACATTTAATGTACCATTTAGCCAGTGAAATTAGATATAAATAAAATATTCCATAATCAAATTCCTAAGAGTAGATCTTCCTTTAGCCAGTGAAATTAGACATAAATAACATTTTCCATAATCAAATTCCTAAGAGTAGAACCTCCAAATTAATATTTAAAATGTAGTTTGATAACTTTGAAGATTATATTCTAAATTGCAAGTAAAATATACAATTTAAAATATGTGTAAATGTAAGAATAGAAAGGAAACAATATGTTTGTATGAATACGGAATAAATTATTTTTCAACCATCTGCTGAAAAACATTTGCTGCTTGCCTTTTTTCCAAAGTAATCATTATCTATTCTTGCATAGAAACAGTTAAGTTGAATGATAAAATTTAAACACTATAATTTTGAAATTATATTTACCTAAAGGAGTTTTAAAATACTCATTATTCCTCCAATAATCATTCCTTCATGATTGTGTTCTTCAAACTCAACACTGTGTTAATTTATAATATCAAATAACTAAGCTATTGGCTTTGATTCAGAATAGATACATGGCTTTCTCCCAGCAGAGCACTCTGTAAATTTTTTCTTCTTGCTTTACCCAATAAATTCTGATAAACTTATATAAAAGCATTGAGATTTATCCTGAGAATCAGAAAGGGATTATTTATGTTAATTATGCCCTTGAATGACTAATGCATAATATTAAATAGATGAACAACAAAAAATGAGGAACAATTAATAAAGAAGTAATGTGAGTTTTAAAAGACTTCATTAAACTACTAAGAGTAATTTGTCACTCATCACAGAATAGCCTGATGAACACTTCTAAAATCAATAGTGAGCAAAAATGTTTTTAAACGTGCTAAGTGGTCTTCACAGGGACTACATAATAATAGAATATAAATTACCCCAAAGATATGTAACAATAAAGCATAAAATAATAATTTAATTTGGATTTTCTTACTGAAATCAGTTAGAATGATATTTGATTATCATTAAAAACTTTAAAAAATATTTTTAGGGGAATCAGAATTATAATGTATTTAGTGGTTTGCAATTTCTCAAAGAATGGGAATGCATAATAATCAAATTAAGTCAATAACAGATACGCTAACATGACAAATCAGCTCAAAACTTATGAAGTAAATGATCTATAGAGAAATATAAGAGATATACCTAATATGGGTGACAGGGGGATGGATACAGCAAACCACTATGGCATATGTATACCTATGTAACATTCCTGCATGATCTACTGATGAACCACAAAACTTAAAGTATAATAATTAAAAAAAAATAGGAGAAAGAACCCTAAAATTCTCATGGAACAACAACAAAAGAAACCAAATAACCTAAGCAATCTTGAGCAATAGGAATAAAGCTGGAAACATCGCGCTACCTTATTTCAAATTATACTATAAGGCTACATTAACCAAAATAGTATTGGTGTAAAAACAGACATGTAGACCAATGGAATAGTGAACCCAGAAATAAATACACATAATTACAGCCATTTGACTTTTGACAAAGGAATTAAAACATACAACAAGGAAAGGACGCCTTCTTACACAAATGATAGTCCAGTGTGGTGAAGACACTGATATTTTCTGGTAGTCGGTTGAATGATATTATTTGACTTAGAATTTTAAAGTACCCATTGCTTGGTATGTAGAAAAATAATCTATGTGAAATTGGGCAGAGAGGAAATCAAAGAGGTCACTTCTGTAGTAGTACAATTTAAGAATTAGGGGTAAAATAATAGAAGTGGTGGGGGATGATGAGTTCAAAATATATATTTTAGGTAACTTGAAATGTTTTGTAGGTGACTGCAGGAAGGATATAAAAGAAAGGAGGTGTCATGAATGGCTGTAGTTTATTTAACTTGAGCAACAACAAAGTAAATCATTGGGTCAATTCTTGAGATGGGTGAAAAATGCAGAAGTAGCATGTTACAAGGTATAACCAAAGGGTTTTTTAGACAATTATATTTTGCATTGTTGACTTGGGAAGGGTAATTAACAAATTGTCAGAAAAGCAAAATGTCTGAAAATCTGTATTAAGACATGTCAGTATCACAATTTTGTTTATTTGATTTTGCATAATGAGAATTTTCAAAATAAAAATAAGTTTCACAAAAAGTATTTTGTTGTGACTTCTTCATCTCACAAACCCTTAATAATTTGCATTCTTCAGGCTTATTTTTCTTTCAAAATACTTCTATGAAGGTCATGTAAATGCCAGAATTTATCAACCCAGAAATAAGAAGCATAATTTTGCATGTAGTTTATATAGGCTACTTTGAAAATAAAAATGCTCAAATGTGAATTTTATAGCCTATTATCTCTTTTTGTTAATCTAATTTAATATCATCACATCAGTAGTACGCTGGCAAAATGAAAACATTAGTTGTGGACTCCATAGACCAAGCACTCAATGTTTCACTTACTTTTAGAAGACAATGTCAGTTGTTCAACTTCCCCATCTACATCAATTGTCAGGGATCCATGGTCTTTGCTCAGGCAGTAACCTAGCCAGTCCCAGGGGAAGAATCATGATTTTTCTAATTCATTTAAATTTATCCAGCAATTCTTGTAATTGTGAAGAGAGACAGGAAAGGAGATTAACAACAGAACCCAGTAATGCCTAATAAGATATTGTGTCAAGGTTACCGCTTTCTTGCTCTTTGCTAGCTTGAGATTCCCTAGAGAAGTTTCTCTGACTCTTTTTTTCTCCATAAGATCCTTAGAATTAATCTGGGCCTGGATATTCTCCACATTTTTGTCACACCTGTGGTTTATGTACTGCAGTGCCTCCAAATGTGGGGTTTTTCACGAGTTTCAAAGTAAAAATTATCAAGCTCCTGCCTGTCATTTCCTATGGGCCAGAGCTTACAGTCAGCGATTCTTATTGGCTAACTCTTCATCCACTTTTTATATTTCCAAAGTTGGTGGCATTCTTTGTCTATTGTTAGCTCCCATTTAGTGTAATTTTCCCATATAATTTTAAAACATTGATTATATATTTGCATTTTGGTATATTTTTGGGAGAAGAAATAATTTTTAAAATCATTGATTTCAAACTAAAGATTTAATTAAAACTACCTATTGAATATTATTTATGAAATATTCAGGGAGATGGCAAGAAAACTAACAAACTAATAACACAAAATACTGTTACTATACATGGAAAGCTATTTCTTAAAGTTAGACATTCTCAAAACAGTGATGTTCAGACAATCTTAATGGTATAATTTAATCATGTATTATAGATAACAAACCATGGAAAATCATGTAATAAATCATTAATGGGATTTTTCTGTTTCACTGATTTCAGTTTCTAGGACTCATTATGTATTTTTTCCATGATTTCTCTTTAAAGCAATAGGAAATTAAAGTGTCTGCCAAAAAGGATATGAAATGTTGAATGGCACTGTTAGTCTAATTTCAATATTGAATACTCTATTGTGAGTATTTATGTGATTTGTGGATTGCATCTATATTGGAAATAAAAATGGAAGCAGTTTGGCAAAAAGGTTTGATTCTTTTGTGTAAGTTTGCATGTATAACTTAAATTAGAATTTGGTGACCAGGCCAAGATAGCACACAAAATGGGATTATTCATGAACTTTAGGTGAACCAAGAATGCTGACATAAAAGGTCAATTAAAATACATGTTACGGAAAACTGGTGCTGTGAAAATGCAAGTGTCTATCATAGATTCATTCTAGGTGAAATGGTGGTGATTTTTTTTTGCTTCTGGAGGAAAACTGGCAAATTTTCTAATAACATCAAATGCCAAACATCACAAATTTGAGTGGTATTTTCTGTAGCTGTGATGTACGATTTTTCTCAGCCCCATTCTCAAACTCACAGCAAGGGTACCCCTCTACTCAGCCTGTTGCATTCATCCCCTTGCAGGAGGGAGCACATGAATAAGTTCAGGATCTCACTGGCTGCTCCAAGCACTCACACAGGAGCAAGCTCCAAGCAGGGTTTGTGGGCAGACCAGGTATCGAGCGGAATGCAGTGGCACCCAGGTGAGGATGCTAGCCACCCTGAAGCCTTAATGGGGGTATTACAGTGCTCTTAGTTCTGCCTTCCATAGTCCAGTGGAGGGCAATGTGTTAGCAGTGTAGTTGGTCTCTTGCCTCATTGCCTGGGACTGCTGTCCTCTGCCCACAAGGGCAAAGGGCCAGTGAGAAAGCCTTTTCTAGGTACCTGCACTTGGTGGGTCCCAAGCTCTTGTCCAGCATCCAAAAAAAAATGAAGTCACATGGATGACTGAAAGATGGTGAAGCCAGATAATTTTACTGAGTGATAAAAATGGCTCTCAGCAGAGAGGGGAACTAGAGAGGAGAGCTAGAGAGGGCACAGAAAGGAAAGACTGACTTTCCCAAAGTCAGATTGTCCCTTCCCTGAGACAGGCCGTCTCCTCCTCTACAGAATGAGTCTGGGGTCTTTATAGGCACAGAATGAGGAGTGTGTACTGATAGGTTCATGAGTATACAAAAAGATTAAAGCAAAGCCACCACTCAAAGGTGGGCATGACAGTGTAGAAAACTAACTAGGAAAGGTTAGATTTATGTGAAATATGTGAAGAGTGGGGATCAATCAGATGAATATGTGCCAAACAGGAGGACAGTTTCTCAATCCAGTTTAAGGGTTTAACTGCTAGTTTGGCTTTCAGGCTTTAAACTGTCTTCGGCTTAGAGGTGGGGTTTCACTGGGTACCTGCCCCTTATGTGCCTAGGCATAGGGCTGCCTTCTGTCACTACTAGCTGCATTGCTTTTTCTTACAAAGAAAAACACACACACACACAAAAATATTGTCTTTAGTCAGAAATAGTATTAGACACATAATTATTATTAGTAAAGAAGATACATATATTATTACTAATAAATACTATTAGGAATAGTTAATAATATTAATGATAGAAATTTTTTAAATAATCAGATATTTCTGATATCACTACCCCATATATGACCTGTATCTGAATCAGTTTTGCAAGCTCTGTTTAAATAAGAGAATAGAAAACAAAATAAAATTATCTTCTTTCTCTAAATCCATCAGATAAAGACCCCATAGAGGTCAGACGTTGAAAATTGTCACTTTGCACACTTGTTTCTCTTTATCTTCTTGGTTATTTTCTCCTTTCTATAATAATTCAAGGTAACACATTGCTAATGGGTGCCCAAGTATTTAATTTGTGTGCTCTTAAGACCCTTACACTTAACAGTCCCCAGATAGGGAATAATTCTTCAGATGCTAATAAAATAAAATATTTTCCATTACATTGAAGAAGTGTCACTTAGTTATCTAAAGAATGTAGAAATAATTAATTTGGAATTGAGCTGATTCTGAGCAGAGATTCACTCTAGGTGAAGGCTAGTGTATTTTTGTGTAAATTTGCACCTCAGCTGTATTCCTTTAGAGACTGCAAGCACAAACCTTGGGTGTTTACCGGTTTCCTTCCATCTTACACAAACCTGGTAACTGTTTTAGTTACACTCATATATATAAAACTGTGAATGTGTCTTCTCAGCATCTCTATGTTTTCTCTGGCTGCATTCAAAGCACTGTGTACAGTGATGCCAAATGTCTTAAGGATCAATGTGGCACAGAGGCCTTATGCCCAGATATTGACCTTTCCATTTTTGTTTGACTTGATAACTCTTCAGTGCCTTCAAAAAGTTTTTTATATATATTCTACTTGGTTTTCTGTTTGTCCTAGTAGGTTAATTGATGTGCTTTAAAACTAACTACATATGTAGACACTGTGTAAATGCACCTTCTGTATTAGTCTGTTTTCATGCTGCTAATAAAGACATATGCAAGAGTGGGTGATTTATAAAAGAAAGAAGCTTAATGAACTCACAGTTCAACGTGACTGGAGAGGCCTCACAATCATGGTGGAAAGCAAAGGAGAAGCAAAGTCACGTCTTACATGGTGCTAGGCAAAAAAGCATGTGCAGGGGAACTCTCCTTTTATAAAACCATCAGATTTCATGAGACTTATTCACTGTCATGAGAATAGTGTAGGAAAGATCCATCCCCATGATTTAGTTACCTCCCACTGGGTCCCTCCCATGACAGGTGGGTATTATGGGAACTACAATTCAAGAGGAGATATGGCAAAGTCAATACAGGATCCGGACTCTAAGATAGTCAAGATTGGCCTATCTACATATTTCTTTCACTCAACTTTAGGTTTTAGAATATCAGTCAAATGAGCCAAGTATCAGAGTTGCAGGTCTTGATATAAAAATCTTGCCATAATGAGAATAACTCTAAATTAAGCACATAATTATGACAAAAAATATACTTGAGGGAAAATAACATCAAAACTTCTGACAATGCACGAACAGCATAAAAAGCATAATAAGAAAAAAGGAAGAAAACTAGCAAATACCTATCTTGTACAAAGAACTTATATGCCCTTGCATGAACTATAGAATCATACTAACTAATAATATAAAAAGGAATGCTATTTTTATTATGTTATAGTTTTTTTCCCCTAGAGATATACTCTTTCTGAAAAAAATCGGTTATTTCTCCAGAATTTAAAAAAATTTTACTCTAAACCAGTGGACTTATAGATTATTCTCTAAAATCCAAAGGTAACCCTGAATTTCAAATATGACAACACTTATTCCTGTTTTCCTACCACAACACTAAAATGATAAATGCAGTTATGTATTAAGTGAAAGATACAATGACAACCAATATTGTTTTTGAGACAGTTAATAGCCTTTTAGGAATGTGCATATGTACTTTAAGGCAGAGGTCTCCAAAACGCAGGCTTGATACTGGTCCACGGTCTGTTGGAAACCGGGCCACACAGCAGGAGGTGAGTGGCGGGCAAGCCAAGCTTCATCTGTATTTGTAGCTGCACCCCATAGCTCATGTTGCTATCTCAGCTCCGCCTCCTGTCAGATCAGGGGAGGCACTGGATTATCATAGGATCGTGAACCCTGTTGTGAACTGTGCCTGTGAAGGATCTAGGTTTTTCACTCCTTATGAGAATCTAATGAGATGATCTGTCACTGTCTGTCATCACTCCCAGGTAAGACAGTCTAATTGTAGGAAAACAAGCTCAGGACTCTCCCTGATTCTGTTACGGTGACTTGTATAAGAATTTCATTATATCTCACAATATAATAATAATAAAAATAAAGTGCATAATAGATGTAATACATTTAAATCATCCCAAAACTATCCCCCACGACCAAAGTCCATGGAAAATTGTCTTCCTGGAAATCGATCCCTGGTGCCAAAAAGGTTGGGAATTGCTACTTTAAGGGATTCATTACAAATGTGAATTCCTAGAATGCAGTATTGAGGCTGACCTATGATTATATTATTATATCTATATAGGATAAATTATTTTAAATATGAAGCATATTCATCTATGAATATGTATATTTTATCATATCATAGACATACTTTTGATAATCCTTTCTTTAGTGTAACAAGGATTTCTATAGCAGAAAGAGAGATACTTGGATTGGGATACAGAATGGAACAGTCACCATCGCACTAATTAGTACACAGTCACCATCACACTAATTAGTAAACATTTTTAGGGATTTTTTTTCATTTCAGAATTTTAAAAAATACACCAAAGTCTAATAAGAAGAAAGGGGGAAATAGCTAATTTGAACTGTTAGGTCTTCTAACATTAACTTGGACTTCAGATATTTTAAACAATGAAGAGCTAACAATTAGATTTCAGACAATATAACACTAGTCATTTCAAAAGGAAAAGCAGTTTTCAGCTCTAAAACATTGAACATTTTTATCTGGGTTTTTGCCTGGGTTCTAGGAAAACTACGTAAGAGTTACTTATTTATGCAAATATAAAACTATCACTATGATTTAAAAAAGATTTTTCTGTGAACCATCACATGTATCTATTGTGTGATTAGGTAATGTGTGAAGGGTTGTCAAAAATACTAATAGTGCTAAATCTCTCAAGACAATGTTTCTCTGAAAGGTTCCCCTTTTCTAAATATTTCTGTAGATTACATGGAATCTGCATGATATTGTATTTTCTATGTGTATTGCGTTTGTGTAATTACAGCAGTTCTTTACAACATATGAAAATACACTCTTCCAATATTTGGAAAAGTAATGTGGCTATTTCTTCTATCTCATTATGAAAAACAGAATTTAAAGAAGTAGAGGCAAGTTTCTGCTTGTCTTAGCTCAATATGGATAGATAGTACAGTTAATGTCTTATATTAATAATTAATTACATAAAGTTGAATAATTTAGATCTTGAGGAATAAAATTGAAGTCAGACTCTGCTGAGGTTATTTTGGGGTTTTGGCAAGACCAATCTGAGTCTTGGTGGGAGGGGTAGTAATCCCTACTGTCAGTCATCCTGAGAGAGGGAAGATTGCAGGAATGGACACAAAAACATGTGTATAAAAATAAATTATAGTAAGAATGAGGAAACACACTGTTTTATAACAAATTAAGACATTCAAATAACTCTTGTCAAAATGTATGGAATAATTTATGAGCAAAGAAGAAGGTGATTAGATCTAAATATAGACATAGAACAGGAAGTTTGAGAATTATTCTTCAGAGAATTTCTGGGACTATTTGCAGAGAGAATCTTTAAGGTTTAATGGAGTAAAGAAAAGGAAAAAAAATGGCCACCACTTTATTCCCAAGTTTGAGATAAGTAGAGCAAGATAATGATGCAGTATTCAGGAGGAAAATATGTAAGCTTATTAAACTACTAAATCTGATCAAAGAGTGACACTTTAGATGTACTGTTAATGGAATAAATAATAGATACAGAATTTTGATTTGAACAGACTTATTTACCTAGTCGTTTACACAGCTATGTTACTCTGAGATCAGATGAGTCACAATGCAACCCTCTTTTGAGAGGCAGATACAAAAAAAAAGTTTCCAGAGGTGTTTCACTTTGGATTCTCAATTAATTGTAGTGGCAAAGAGAGCAAATTGTGCTAGTAATCCCCTACATACAGCCAAAAGAGAGTAGTGATAATACTTTACCCCACAGCAAAGACACATCATAGCTGAATGTGTTGAAATGTCATTGTGTGTATAAAATATGGTTAATGGAAATAGAGAAATATGGAAAAGAATGTTTAAGTTGAAAAGACAAAATACACAGTGGAATACTATATTTTGTGCCCTCAAAATAGGTCAGTTTCTAGGAAAGTACTGTCTATTCCATTCTGAGTCCTTTGCATTTATGCTCTCCAATTTGTAATATAATCACTAGAGAACACTGGAAGACAATTTAATTTTTATTTTCCCATGAAGTATAGCTGTCAATACTGGAATTTCAATCCAGGTTTATCTGTGTCCACATACAGTGCTTCTTTCAGTTAAACCACACAACCATTGATAAACAATTTCTGCCGGCCTTTTTTTTGGATTCTTCAGTGCCTCTAATTAACAAGAGAATACTTAGGGCATTTGATATTTAACTCAAATTATATTATACATCAAAATTTATAAAAACAAATCTTCATTCATTTATAATGCTTCTTCAACAGTGCATAGGCTATTCATTATGAAGAAGTGAACAAGAGATCAATTCAATGCATTTAGAAAAACTATAATCAGGTTGGGCACAGTGGCTCACACCTGTGATTCCAGCATTTTGGGAGGCTGAGGTGGGTGAATCACTTGAGGTTAGGAGTTTGAGACCAGCCTGGCCAACATGGTAAAACCCCACCTCTAATAAAAATACAGAGATTAGTTGAGTGTAGCATGGTGCATGCGTATAATCCCAACTATTCAAGAGCCTAAAGCAGGAGAATATCATGAATCTCGGAGGCGGAGGTTACAGTGAGCTGAAATCGCACCATTGCATGCCAGCCCTCCAGCCTGGGGAATAAGAGCAAAACTCCAGCTAAAAAAAAAAAAAAAAAAAAAAAAAAAAAAAAAAAAAAAAAAAAAAAAAAAGAAAAACTGTAATCAAATAGATTCTGAGTATCTGTATCTATATCTACATATATATTTTTTTCTCTCTCTCCTTCTCTTCAAGTATGCTTTTAGGAAAAAAAAAAATGCATGGATCCTGAGGTGACACTGTAGTGTTTTTCAGGTACAATAAGTATGCAAGGATGTACAGCACAATCAACAATAGGAGGCAGTATGGTTTGATAGGGCTTCATCCAAATCCATGTTGAACTGGAGGAGGGGCCTGGTGGGAGGTGATTGTATCATAGGGGCGGATTTCCAGCTTGCATCTTCTTGCGATAGTAAGTTCTTAGGAGATCTGATGGTTTAAAAGCACTTCCAATTATGTGGTCAACTTTAGGGTAGGCGCGATGTGGTGCTGAGAAGAATGTATATTCTGTGGATTTGGGGTGGAGAGTTCTGTAAATGCCTATTAGGTTTGCTTGGTCCAGGTCTGAGTTCAAGTCCTGGATATCCTTGTTAATTTTCTGTCTCGTCGATCTGTCTAATACTGACAATGGAGTGTTCAAGTCTCCCACTATTATTGTGTGGGAATCTAAGTCTCTTTGTAAGTCATTAAGAACATGCCTTATGTATCTGGGTGCTCCTGTATTGGGTGCGTTAATATTTAGGATCTTTAGCTCTTCTTGTTGCATTGATCCTTTTACCATTATGTAATGTCCTTCTTTGTCTCTTTTGATCTTTGTTGGTTTAAAGTCTATTTTATCAGAGACGAGAATTGCAACTCCTGCTTTTTTTTTGCTCTCCATTTGCTTGGTAAATCTTCCTCCATCCCTTTATTTGGAGCCTTTGTGTACCCTTGCATGTGAGATGGGTTTCCTGAATACAGCACACTGAGAGGTTTTGGCTTTTTATCCAATTTGCCAGTCTGTGTCTTTTGATTGGGTCATTTAGCCCATTTACATTTAGGGTTAATATTGTTATGTGTGAATTTGATACTGCCATTTTGATGCTAGCTGGCTGTTTTGCCCATTAGTTGATGCAGTTTCTTCATTGTGTTGATGGTTTAATAAATTGTGTTGGGAAAACTGGCTAGCCATGTGCAGAAAGCAAAAACTGGACCCCTTCCTGACACCTTACACTAAAATTAACTCCAGATGGATTAAAGACTTAAACATAAGACCTAACACCATAAAAACCCTAGAAGAAAATCTAGGCAAAATCATTCAGGACATAGGCGTAGGCAAGGACTTCATGACCAAAACACCAAAAGCACTGGCAACAAAAGCCAAAATAGACAAATGGGACCTAATCAAACTCCACAGCTTCTTCACAGCAAAAGAAACAGTCATTAGAGTGAATTGGCAACCAACAGAATGGGAAAAATTTTTTGCAGTCTACCCATCTGACAAAGAGCTGATATCCAGAATCTACAAAGAACTAAAACAGATTTACAAGAAAAAAACAAACAAGCCCATTCAAAAATGGGCAAAAGATATGAACAGACACTTTACAAAAGAAGACATACATGAGGCCAACAAACACATAAAAAAATACTGATCATCACTGGTCATTAGAGAAATGCAGATCAAAACCACATTGAGATACCATCTCATACCAGTTAGAATGGCGATCATTAAAAAATCTGGAGACAACAGATGCTGGAGAGGATGTGGAGAAATAGGAACACTTTTACACTGTTGATGGGAGTGTAAATTAGTTACCATTGTGGAAGATAGTGTGGCGATTCCTCAAGGACCTAGAAATAGAAATTCCATTTGACCCAGCAATCCCATTACTTGTATATATCCAAAGGATTATAAATCATTCTACTATAAGGACACATGCACACAAATGTTCATTGCAACACAGTTTACAATAGCAAAGACCTGGAACCAACCCAAATGCCCATCGATGATAGACTGGACAGGGAAAATGTGGCACATATACACCATGGAATATTATGCAGCCATCAAAACGATGAGTTCGTATCCTTTGTAGGAACATGGATGAACCTGGAAACCATCATTCTCAGCATACTGACACAAGAACAGAAAATCAAACACTGTATGTTCTCACTCATAGGTAGATGTTGAACAATGAGAACACATGGACACAGGGAGGGGAGCATCACACACTGGGGTCTGTCAGGGGGAAATAGGGGGAGGGACAGCAGTGGGTGGGGAGTTGGGGAGAGATGGCATGGGGAGAAATGCCAAATATAGGTGATGGGGAGGAAGGCAGCAAATCACACTGCCATGTGTGTATCTATGCAACAATCTTGCATGTTCTTCATATGTACCCCAAAACCTAAAATGCAAAAAAAAAAAAAAGTCTGTGGCACTTCCACCTTCGTGCTCTCTCCCTCCTGCTACTAGGTGAAGAATGCGCCTCCTTCTCCTCTGCCTTCCACCATGATTGTAAGTTTCCTGAGGCTTCCCACTCATGCTTCTTATTAAGCCTGCTGAACTGTGAGCCAATTAAACCTATTTTCTTAATACATTATCCAGTCTCAGGTAGTTCTTTATAGCAGTGTGAGAATGGACTAATACAGTAGGGGTGGAGACAGGGGTATGGAAAATTGCATAAGATGTTATTGCCACTGGTTTGCTACTAGTTATGCCATAGTTTGAACTTATCATCTTGCACTTAACATGTATCTCTTAAATTGAGCTCCAGCAATTTGGGCAATGCCATATAATTACCTCAATACAAAAATTGTCCAGGTATAATTCTGATAAAATAGTAAATATTTTATGCATTTAGAGATACTCATCGGTGATTTTGTTTCTCATGAGGTATTATATGTTGTTAGGGAATGTACAATAATTTTGTATTGCTGAAATAAAGTAAAAAATTAAGCGTTTTCATCTCTTTTCATGATACAATTCAATCTGAATCATGTATTATTTTTAACTCATTTTTAATAATCTTCAGTTCTTAAAAGTTTTCTATGTGCTTGAAAATCCAAGGACGGGTGAAATATTTAATTTGTTACAATACTTTAGCAAGTTAGATGCCATAGTAAATTACATTTTTTTAAAGAAGACAAGAGCATTATAAAACAGCATTAGTAGCAGCCATAGTACTTATTAGAAACTATGTGAAATAATATGGACCATTTGTTATGCTGTGTGGCATTTTTAAATATAGATAATAAAAATAAATGAGAACTCTGAAATGCTATTGACTATGATAGAAAAAAACAGTCAATAAATATACAATGGAAAGTTTATAGGCTCCTACAAGCACAAATATATTGTTTTCAATGCCAAGTAATTATAAATTCTTATAATAGTTAATATTGAATTTAATAATAATCTGAGTGGTGCAGTTTTACATCAAAACTGTTTTAATTCCTATTTTGTTTAGAAGCTTTATAACTTGCAGAAATTGTCATGAAAAAATTTTAAAAGGTAATATCGTCTATTAAATTCAAATATTTAGTATTCATCATAAACTTTATAGTCATTAATTGACACTGCAGAGTAGATTATAATCAAATATTGTTATCAGTTTACAAAGAAGGTACTATACAAACCTATGAACACAAAACAGGTTAGTAACTCCTTAATATTCTATGCACTAACTTCTTGTCTCTTTTCAATTACCTCTTAAAATGAAATGCATGTAAACAAAAAGAGAGTATTGCATAATGAGATTAAATTTTAGGATAAATAGCAACTAGGTGATAATTAATTAAGGATAATAGTAATATTAAATTGAAGATATATCTTCCCAGATCTGATCTTTGAAAACACCTCAAATCAACCAAGAGGGAGACAAGAAAACAAAAAAGAAACTCTTATGAAACCAAAAGTCATCCATAACTCTCAACTTCAGTTCTAAGAAGTGTTATAGGTAGAATGAATAGTAAACTAGACACCAATGATCAAGACAGGAACACTTGCAAGCCTGTCATGACAATGCTCACTAGTCACGTACAAACATCAGAAAAAAGCAGGAGTTGAAAATAAGGTCAGGGTCAATTTGGAAATGCATATGTGTCTTATTTGCCACCAAAGCAAGCCAAATCAAACTGTGTCAACCTACCTATCAACCAGACAACAAGGCAAACACATCAAAACAAAAACAAAAAACAAAACCAACCATGTAAGGGCATTTGTCTGTCTCCGTGACACATTGTGGAGAAATCAGCAGGTGTCAATCAGCTTGCCAGTTACATTTTCTGATGAAAGGAATTATAATAGTTGTTACAAAATCATAATAGAGTCTATAATATTTTGACCTTTTCTCTGACCCAAACAAATATCTTCAAGGAGAGTAAGGAACTATAACCACAAAGCAGAGTATCTGTGAGATAGTGCTTAGTGTTGACTTAGCAAAATTTAAATTATTTGCATTTTCAGTTTACTTCCTGGGATTTTTTTTTCTATACCTTTACAAATAGATGACCAAGAGTAAATGTTACTTATTCAAGAAATGATAACAATTTTAAAAACCTAATCATGAGACCTACTCAGTTGCACTATTAAAATGGGCAAAGAATCAAAGTAATGATGGAAAATAAAAGAAAATTTTATATCACAAAACAAGTTAAATGTATAAACAAATATTTATTTTTGAAAGCTTGGAACTTCAAGATTATAGGTGTTCAAGAACAGATACTGAAGACAACAGAAGGCAATAAAAATTGAATTGCAGTGTTCTGGATACAAACAAATAGCAGAAAGCTGATAATTAGATAATAAACTAATTATAAGAAAACATAAAAATTGATAACATTTCAAATGGTAAATACACAAAACACACAATACTAAATACTATGAACTGAATATGCTCCCCCAAAATCCCCACGTTGAAATGAAAATTCACTCCCAAAGGTCATGGTATTAGGAGCTACATAGGACATTTTGAACATGATTAGGTCATGATGGCACAGCTCTCATAAATAGGATTACTGCCATTACAAAAGGGACTCCAGAAACCCCCTCTCCTTTGTGCCCTGTCAGGACAGAGTCAGAAGACAATGTCATGAATGAGTAAGTGAGCCCTCAACAGACATTTTCCTGATCGTGAACTTTCCAGCATCTGAAACTATGAGAAATAAATTTCTGTTGTTTATAAGGCACCAATTTATGATCTTTTGTCCAAGCAGACTAAGACACTTTTTAGAAGGATTAGATAAAAACAAGAAAAATACAAATTACTTGTAACTCTTCTGAAATAACACCAGGCCCTTAATTCATCCCCACTCACTTTCTATGCATTTGTGTAATATTCTTATGTATTTCACCTCTTTGCATGCTATACATCCACAAGCCATTACTATTGTTCTTACTGTTTTCCATCACCAGATTACATTTTGCTATACTTACTGTTTGTGTTGCTCTTTATTCCTCCTTGTATTTCTGTGTTTCTCTTGGAAATGATTTTCACTGTGACTGAAAAAAGTCTTTTTTCTAATTCGATTCTAACAACATCAAACTCTCCAATCTTTTTTGTTTAAAAATATCTTCACTTTTTCCTTTCATTTAGGTTTACAGAATTCTATATCAACAAATTTTTTATGTTCTTTTAAAATATTATGGATACATACTAGTTATGCATATTAATGCAGTACATGTGATATTTTGAAATAAAAATACAATATGTCACACTTAAATCAAGGTAATTAGGGTAACTATCACCTCAAACATTTATTATTTCTTTGTGTTTGGAACATTTCAATTCTGCTCTTTCAGTTATTTTAAAATATACAATAAATTATTGTTAACTATAGTCGTCCTATTGTGCCACCAAACACTAGATTTTATTCTAACTCTATTTATATACACATTAACTATCTCCTTTTTGTTGCCTCCTTTCAACTACCCTTTCACCCCCTGATAAGTATTATTCTACTCTCTTATTTCCTTGAGTTCAATATTTTTAGCTCCCACATATTTAATGAGAACATGAAACATTACGCGTTTCTGTGCCTGATTCATTTTACTTAATGCAATGTCCTCCAGTTCCATCCATCGTCTTACCCTAGTTCAAATAGTTTTTTTTTTTTTTAATCTGAAAGACAGGCAATAACAAATGCTGTCAAGGATGTATAGAAAGAGAAAACCTTGTACACTGTTGGTGAGAATGTAAATTACTAGAGAGTGTAAATTTCTAGAGCCATTATGGGACAGTGTGAAAGTTTCTCAAGAAACTAAAAATAGGACTATCATATGATCCAGCAATCACACTGGTGGGAATATAAAGTCAAGGAAATCAATGTATCTAAAGAGCTATCTGCACTCCCATGTTTATTGCAGCACTGTTCACAATAGACAAGATATGGAACCAACCTACATATCTATCAATAGATGAATATATTAAAAAATATGCAATAGAATATTATTCAGCCATATAGACAGGAAAATACTGTCAATGGAGGCTTTATTTCTGATTGTTTTATTTTCTTTTAGTGATTACCAGCTTTTAACAATATATTAATCCATTGTATTCTTTTTTTCACAGTTTTAATTCAGAAGTCCACCATCAGTTTCAGCTTCTTTGAAAGCAATCTATCTTTTTGGTCTGTCTGCTTTTAATCTTTTTCCCTAGCAGTTTTACTGCTTGTGAATGACCTTCTTTGCATTTCCCTGTGACACTAAAATTGCACTAAGTATATTTCCTGGTTCTATAGTATATTTTACTCATCAATTAGGGTTATTATTGCTTTAGATCTTTGATACTTTGATAAATATTTTTATTACTACTTGATCATAAATCTGTACATTAAATTTAAAAATTCATGAAGACCACATACACCAGGGATGGTCTTATAATGCAGTTAAATTACAGTTGGCAAATACAAAAATATGTACTCAGTCAAATTATATTAATTTAGTAACTTAAAAATATACAATAGGTATATTGCAGGTATACAGAATTCTGTATCAACAAAGTTTTTTGTGTCCTTTTAAAATATTATGGATACATACTAGTTATGCATATTCATGCAGTACACGTGACCTGTAAGACCATAGATGTTCTTATAGTGCAGTTAAATTATAGTTGACAAAGAAAAAATATGTACTTACTTAGTACTGCCTTGAATGTCAGTCATATTTCGCCAATTACCCAATCTGCAAGAGCAATGTTATTTTCCCAAATGTAGCATTTGTAAGGTAGCAAAAGATAGTCTAAATTGCTAATCCTTAAGTTTCAGTATTCATACTATGGGAATATTAATACAATATTTTATAATTAACACATTTGTAGTTTATCATTTTCTAGAATTAAATAAAATTAATTTTACTATTTATAATAAAATAAAATTTACTATTTTTTACATACCAAAGACTGCATTTGCAATAATTTCCAGACTATACATTCTTTCTAATTTGAAGAGAAATAAATGAAAATGTATTACTATAAACTATCTCTAGATACATAAACTAAGATATGACATTCCCATCTAATCATGATTCCAGAGAAATTATAAGTAATAATGTGTATCTGTCTATATATAGTAATAATGTATATATGTGTGTCTATGTAGACATATACATAAGCCAATAAAAGCAAAAGACTATATGTAAATATGTATATTTATTTAAGATACATATATGATACATATAAGACTATATGTATGATATATATACATATATATTTTGTATATATATATATATAATATATATATGGGTCTTTTGCTTTTATTGACTTAAGTTCCTTCAAGGTACACTAAAAGTAAGCATGTAATCATCATACAGCTATTATGGAAAACAGTATGTAGGTTCCTCAAAAACTACAAATAGAACTACCGTATGATCCACAATTCCACTTCTAGGTTTATATCCAAAGGAATTAAACTCAATATGTCAAAGAGATATCTGTACTTTCACGTTAATAGCAGCATTACTTACGATATCCAAAATATGTAATCCACCTATGTGTCCATCAATAAACATCTAGATAAAGAAAATGAATATGCATGTACAATGGCATACTGTTCAGCCTTAAAAAAGTAAGGAAATCTTTTTTCTTTGCGACAAAATAGAAGAATTTGGAGGAGGTTAGGCTAAGTAAAGTAAGTTAAGCATAGAAAAACATGTATCACATTTTCTCACTTAGAAGTGAAACATAACATGGTCAAACTGATACAAGCAGAGTAGAATGGTGGTTCCCAGAGTCTGGGAGTCGGTGGCAGGGGGTAGGGGTAGAAAGGGGGAGATGTTAGTCTTGAAATTATTAATTCTTACTCTAAGTGTGTCCATTTAACACTGCCTGTTCAAAGTAGGAGCAGCATGCATTATATCTCAGATCAGAATTTATCTTGTTTAAAGTTATGTATCATTTTTTATTTTAGTTAAAAGAATGTTTAAGAGAAGCTGACCTTCAATAAACTGCCATTTTTCAGTGAAAATTAAATTATACATTAATAAATCATTTCTAAATTAACATGTCTACCTTAAAAAACTCGTAAAATCAGAGTAACCATTTTAATAAGCCTATTTAAGAAATACCTTCCATTGTAGGCATATTCCAGAAGTTTTAACAGCATGCTAATGATACTCCCACTCAACTTTAGATACATATATGCAGGAGAAAAAATCATCATCATAGACGATAATTAAAGGTAGAAATAAAATCAAGACAATTCTTAAAATATATTTTAAATATTTCTCATTAATCAGTCATTTTTCAAATGTAAATTAAGAAACATTTGATTGACTACCGTGTTCAAGATTCTTATCATTATCCTGGTGTATTGCTTCAGGTTCTTCTGAAAACCATGTCTGAGACAAGATCTTGGTGCAGGTAGTTGATTTCGAGATGATCACGGGAAGCAAGGGTATGCCTGTGTTGAGAATGAGATGGGACAAGATTAAAAGCCACAACAAGGATGCGTTATAAAACTCATTGTTGTAGGTTGTGGGAGTTGCTTCTTTCTGAATCTGAGAAAATTAGAGGGGAAATTTGGAAGCATCCACTTGATATATTGGTGGCTTGGATTTTTATTTACTGGCTCCTGAGCCCGTTTATTTGAAGGGTGTCACTAGAAATGTTATCTTCTTCCGAGGGTTTAAGTGTAGTGTACTTTGAACATCCAGGGAGTTTGCTCCAGGCATCAGAAAAAGTCCCAGAGCAAATGCAGAAGATGAGCAATAGGCACTTGTAGTTCCTGGGATTAAGAAATGGATATCATTGAGAGTCCATTACTCAGCCTTCCACACCAGATACATTTGAAGTAAAAACAAAATTTGAGAACTTTACCAGAGAACGAATGAATAAAATCTAGGTATTCCTTGATACTCTGGTGTTTTGTGAAACTCACATGTAGTTCTACCTACTTCTCCAATAATGTCAAAGTTTTGATTTAAGATAAACTTTCCATGAAACATAAATATCTAAAAAATGCAAACAAAAAACAAAATATGGATGAATTACTCTGGATCCATTTAATAATTCTCTCTGGGCAAAATATTCTTTTTGTGCCATTCAAATCTATGTTTGAGCGTAAAAAGTTGGGTTGAAAATTCTCTAACACCTATCTAAAAAATTCACTCTTCCTGTTATTAAGAAAATATTTATGGTCACTTATTCATTTTTCCAAAAACCTAGATTAATACATTCCATGTTTATTGTGAGGACTACTTATTTCATTTATTTACTACTGTTTTATCCTCCTTAAGTAATGGGAACATAATTGCTGGCAAATATCTGTAAACCGGACATTTTGGAAAAGCTGGGTAAAGCTGCTTTTCAGGGTAAAGCTGCCTTAGGTACCAGAAATATATTTCAGTTCTATATCTGATTGTCATAGTAAATGTCAGGAAAGAGCAATTTTCAGTACGTTTTTATAAAAATTCCATAGTGTGCAGTGGATTTCATTATCCTGACTAATGGGTGCATTTTGCGGTAGAGTTTCAGTGACTCAAAGTCCAGATACCCTCCAGTGATTGATAATTCTGATTATTAGGATGTTCTGCATGATGAACCAGCCATTTCATCATGGAATTCTCACTTGTGCAATTCTCTATCTTGAATCAAAGCTGTTTGTGGAAAGAAAGATTTAGGAAATCTTTCTAAATTTTTCAAAAACGTAACACTAAATCTATATTTACAGCCTATACTATCAGCAGATTTAAAGGTTACAATTAGAATTTGCTAATAGGTGTTTATATTCCGTCATTCATTGGATACATAAACCACACATACACATAGTCAAATACAAACCCACAAGCACAAATACAAACCCACCAATTGAAAGATACTTTATTATTAAATATTATCTAGAAAATTCTAATAAAACTATTACCAAAAGTAATATAAAAAACAGTTGATGAAAGAACAAAAGCCAAGCTTGCTACAGAATCATACAAATAAACAGTAGTTAAAAGACTGTAAATAAAAAATTCTACCTTGGAATACTCCAATATGAATTTTGAAAAATAATTATTCATACTTTTAAAATTTCATTATTAATACAGGAAAAGACACACATGGTAAGAGTATATTATTATGCTTACCAGAGCATGAAGCAAAATATTTTTGGGAAAAACAGCAAAGAGAAAGGACTGAGAGAGTGCCTACATAAATTGGTTATGAGTAACACATAAATAAGGAACAACCAACGAACTGCGAAAGGCCACAGGAGGCCTCTGAGGAGGAAGGCCTCTCCATGCCTCACGTACTGGTGCAGGGTGACCTCAGCTCTGTTACCATAAACACTGTGCTCAAGAACGTAAAAACCCTTCGTGGCACAGTGATGTAGCCAGACTTGCAGGCGCCTTGTAAGGGCTGTGTTCTATCAGCTGTGAATAGATGATAAGTTAAAGATAACCACATTTTCTTGTTTTGTGAAATTTTCAAACTGCCACTGTTATCAGTCCTTAGGATCACACACCAGTTACAGCTCCCTGATTCAGTTCTTGCTCACTGATTCACTCCACCATCACCCTCTCCCCACCATTACTCTACCCCTACCCTGTAGCTCAAAGTGATTGTAACCAATAAATAGAGTGGATGATCAGAGCTCAGGGCCTTCACTGCCTCCTCCAAAGTAATAAGTGATGGCCCACTATCTCTCTTAATCTGTCTTTTTCTCGTTCCTTTGTCACCACTGAACTCGGGGTACCCACGGGTGATGTAGGGCTGGCTCCCTACATTCTGGTGCCCAATGTGGGGCTCACATGGATCCCTATGTTCTGGCACCCAATGTATGGGGCTCACGGATTCCCTACAAACATTACCAAAACTTCAATTCTCTTAGTACTCCTTTCTGATTTCTAACAGCTCGAATTATTTGCCACTTTTTGTCTTTTATTTATGTGCAATTCTATAACAGGCACACTTGTGACTCACTTCATAAGGCTTTTGATTATGCACTGATGACTTCGGAGGTCCTGTCTTCTGTCTCTGCAGAAGATGTTATAGTATCTGATTTAAGGAATGCTAATTTTGTGATATAGAAGACAACTATGCAATATAAGTCTTTTTATAATATATTTTTAAAACCTCAAAGTAATCAAATGATACACAATTTTATACATGCAAATTCATTTTTAAGATACAATCAGTGTCATACAGAACATTGGGCTTATCACGTGGATTACAAAGTTACAACCTCTGCAAATACATCTTGTAATCAAGAAGATGCACATTTGTTTTTAGTGGCTTCAATATATTCAAGACAGCTGGGCTTGTAGAGAACTATTCATTTTACTTTAAAGGAATTTTTTTAAAGATTTAAAGGAACATACAAAAGTTGCCCCAGGTTATCCTATGCATTAAAAAAAAAAAAAAAAATTACTGGCCAACACAGTGATTCACGCTTGTAATCCTAGTACTTTGGTAGGCCAAGGTGCGCAGATCACGAGGTCAGGAATTTGAGACCAGCCTGGCCAACACAGTGAAACCACATCTTTACTAAAAATACAAAAATTAGCTGGGCATGGTGGTGGGTGCCTGTAATTCCAGTTACTCAGGAGGCTGAGGCAAGAGAATGGCTTGAACCTGGGAGGCAGAGGTTGCAGTGAGCCAAGATGGTGCCACTGCACTCCACCCTGGGAGACTGAGCTAGATTCTGTCTCAAAAAAAAAAAAAAAAAAAAACCATTCTGGAAACCTCTAAACATTTGTTTTAAGTGGCATCCACCATAATTTAAAATCACCAATAATGCCAAACAATAGGCCTGGAGCAGTGGCTCAAACCTATAATCCCAGCACTTTGGGAGGCTGAGATGGGTGGATCATTTGAGGCCAGGTGTTTGAGACTAGCCTGGGCAACTTGGCAAAACTCTGTCTGTACTAAAAATACAAAAAAATTAGTTGGGCATGGTGGTGTGTTCCTGTAATCCCAGCTACTCCAGAGGTTGAAGTGGAAGCATCTCTTGAACCCAGAAGGCTGAAGCTGCAGTGGGCTGAGATTGTACCACTGTATACAGCCTGGGCGACAGAGCAGGACTCTGTCTCAAAAGAAAAAAAAAAAAAAAGCCAAATAAGCCAATATTAAAGATATTGGTGACATATTTTAAATAAAAATATTTTAAGGAACAAACATTATAAGGGTTCTCTCTCTTAAAATATCATGTCAATATTGACAAATGGAATTTTTCTGCCCTTAACTATACACTGTGCATTGGACAAAACAGTGTGTCTGAACTTTTTTATGCCAGAACACACTGTAAAAATAGATAAACTTTATGTAGCTGGAAGAAATCAGCCTAGGCTCTGGTTGTCTCCAGTGTTACCCAGACATACTGAGGGCAAATGGCTTAACTGGGTGAAATGCACCGGTGATCTACTAAAGGCATCCCAGAGTGCTCTTGCATACCCACTGTGAAACTTTTGATAAAGCCTTGTTACTCAGTGCAGTCTGGAGAAAAGCCTGTTTTGAAATTACCTGGGATTTGTTAGAAACTGGGAAGCATAGTCTCCACATCACCCCAGCAAAACTTGGTTACATCTTAATAAGATTTTGCATGACAATTTGCACATTATACTTTTAGAATTATTGCTTTAAAAATGTAAGAACGCTGATTCTAAGTATGGAATGGGATAACTAGATATATATATTTCATTGGTGAAATGGAATAGTTACAATCAGAGTATGTGGATATTTTATTTGTATTTTAACACAAATATTTTAAACATGAAATAGAACAATCTCTTTATTTAAACTTGCCATTTCTTAAAAATGGTTTCTCAATTAAATATGTGTACCTCTTACTTTCCTCATTCTGATTTATCTGTGGAATAGACAAGAACAACTTTATTAATTTAGCCACTGGGAAAGTAAGTTGTCTAGATTTCTATTTAAAAACATATTTATAGAGTGAGATTAGGTTTAAAAAATACATTATCCTATAACTTTCTGTTGTCTTAAAGTATTATTTCTTTATATTTTTAGGTATTCATTTACTTCCAATTCTTTGCCACGTTTCACAGTGTACCAAAGAGGAATCTCTATTATCTTTTGTCGTTGAAGAGATTCTTAGAAAAGGGTAATGACAAGGAGAGGTGCATTTGTCCATTTTATGAAAGTAAATACAGGTTAGTATTTCTTTTTTTTTTCTTTTTCTTTTTTTTTTTTTTTTTTACAGGATGTGTGAGTTTACTAACTCTACTTCTGTAATACATTGACAACCTCTTTAATATCTAGAGACTAGATATTATGAAATTGGGACTCATTTGTCCAGTATATACATAATATATACAGTATAGCAAAGTTAAATGAAATGCATGTAACATATAGGCAACGATTAAGCTGAAATTTTCTAATAAACAATGGCAAAACACCTTTTGCAACTTCTTCCCTCCCACCTTCCAGGTGGTTCCACAATTCTGCTTCCCAACAGCATTTCCCATCACTTTTTAAAAGCTATTTACAAAAAGTGTTATTCTACTACTACTTTTAAATACACCAAGCACTTCCAAATATCTAGAAAGACTAGATATTTCATATAACTTGTCCACCACATACACAGCACTGTTAACTAAAATTGCACACACATAACAATGGTTATCATCTGAGGTATCTTCTAAATGTGACCATTTTGGCCTTGAATCATTTCCTCCTCTCTTTCTTCTCTGCCTTCAATGCAGTGGACAAGTACAGGCACGTGTAATGCTTACAGACGATTAAACAAACTCCAATGCAAAAGTCGTTTACCGAAGACAAGTTTTCCTATGAATTTTATCACAAACGGTACAAAACATGCTGATTTTACTAAATACTTTGTCATACAGTGGCAACCTCTTTAACATCTAGAGACTAGATGTTGAAAAATTAGGACTCATTGTCCATTATATACACTATATACAGAGCAAAAGAAAATGCACAAAACCTGCAGAAAAAGTGTCTGAAATGTCCAACTGTGAACACACTAGAATATTACCGTTTGCAGTTTCTTCCCTCCCACCTCCTCTAAACGATTGAACAAGTGTAGATAGTACTATACTGCTCACAAAGGTGGCTTCACAATTCAATTTCCAAAAGTATTTCCTATGAATTTTAGTAAAACGATATTTACAAAGTGGCATTTTACTACCTCTACATTTAACATACATTGGGCACTTCTAAACACCTAAAGTAAGGAGTTAATTTGTCCACTATGTACACAGCAGTCTTGAATACACCGCAAACATGAAACAACAGTTATAATCCGAAAGAGCCTTCCAAATGTGAACATTTTGGCCTAGAACCCTTCCCATCTCCATCGACCCAGTGGGCAAGAATGCTCAAATTTTCAGAAGACAATCTTTCCTAGACTTGTAAAACAAAATGTACAGAACATTAGGTTACTTACTCTACTTCTGTCATACACTGGCAACCTCTTTAACATCTAGAAAGACTAGATGTTGTTAAAGTTAGGACTCATTTGTCCTTTATGTACACTATATTCACAGATAAGTAAAACAAAATGCAGAGATAATAATTCATCTTGCCTTGCTATAAGCAGGGTGGCAGAGAACTGCCTGCACCTCCCCCTCCTCCCTTGAACCACTGCACACACACTGAGTATTACTCAACAGGTGATTTGACCATTCCCCCCCAAAATTTCCTACAAATTGTAACAAAAAGATATTTACACAATGTGATTTTACTACCAGGCACTTCGGAACATTTAAAAACAGACGTTTCAAAAAAGTTTAGCATTGTCAACTATATATACAGTAGTGAAGAATAAAATGCACAGAAAACAATGGCTAGAATATGAAAATGTCTTCTAAATATGACCAGTCTAGCATAGAACCTTCTGCTCCTTCTCAGGTCTTCCAGCTCCATGTCATCTAACCCGCTGAACAAACGTGGACGTATCGCTTCCAGGCCAACAACTCCATTTCCAAAAGTCATCTCCAGAAGACATGTATTTCCTATGATTTCTTTTAAACAAATGAGAATTTACAAGATGTGTGGTTTTCTAACTCTACTTTATCATACGTCGGCAACCTCTTTACATCTAGAAGGGCTAGATGTGACAAATGAAAATACTTGGGATCAGAAGTGTTTCAGGTTTTGGACTTCTTTGGATTTTGTAATATTTGCATTGTAATTAACAGCTGAGCATCTCTAATCCAAAAATCTTACATTGGAAATGCTCTGATAAGCACTTGTTTTGTGTGTTATGTTCATGCTCAGAAAGTTTTACTTTTAGGGGCACTTTGGATTTCAAATTTTTGGATTAGGGATACTCTGTATTTCAGACATTATTTTCCAGTACACCCTGGGACATTGTTGACAAAGCCACAGTTTGTCTCCTGGAAGTTTTGCTCCCCACTGCTTCCAATGAATCAGAAAAATCTGATGTTATCTGAAAGCTTGAAGCCATAATCACATATTTTCATAGAGACATGTAGGTCTATGAAAAAATAATTTTATTTGATTTTACTTTAATGACTTTAGCATTTGATAATATTTAATGACTTTACTGATGTTTATAAATAGGAGGAATACAGCAATGCCTATATAAAAAATAGAGTTAGTGTAAAGTTATGTGAGACAGTGAAATGAAAATACTAGTTCAATTCAATAAAAAAGAAAAATGTTAAAATGATGAATATGAAATTAATTTATACATGGTAATGGCTGCTTTTTGGGATTTGTCATATGCATTTAAATAAGTAATGTAATCATTTGGGGGACTAATCCCAGATATGCTGAAAATCTCATTATTTGCAAATATTTAATGTTATACTGAAAAACTGATAAAAAGTGTGAAGTTTTCTTTTATTCCTCAAGATCCATTTGTGGGTTGTAGGAGCAAAAAACGTTTGATGATTTCTGGAAAGCAGTTTAATAGTTGAATTGGAAGAAAATGCTGACAATTAATCAAAATATAGTATCTCTGGACAAATTAGCTTATGGCCACAGATTCCATGCACTATATTAAGACATTATATCCTTTAGAGTAAGGTTGTATCCTGAAAGTGTTAGGAACAAGACAGCAATTATAAAGTTCTTAGACATTTCATTCGTAAAGTGCTCAGGCTTTATGTATTATATATTTTCAGCAGAATACTGCATGTATTTTTTCCAATGAGAAATATCTAGGCCAAACTACCAGAATAAATATTGGAGATTAAAATTTTACCTATTTAAATATGCACTAATATAAAAAGAATCAATATATGTGTTTATGTGGAGAGATAACTCACTTTCTTCAAGTCCTTATGATTTTACTTATATTATTTGATTGAATGCAATATATTAAATTAGTGCCAGATTTATCTGAAAATAACCTTAGTGCCAACAGAATACACATGCAAATTGCAAGTGATCAATAAGAATTTTTCTGAATGAAAGACTAAATAGATGGATGAAAAGTTACTGCCACTGGAAGCTACTGGAGATAGTTCTAAATATTCCAAATTTCTATTTTTAGTACCCTGTTCATCATATTGTAAAAAAATTAAATATAATAAATTTTATCCTGAACTAATAATGAAATGGTATTGAACTTCTAAAATGTGTGAAATACAAAGGTAGGGCACAGTAAATAGTTTAAACATGTTTGTGGCTAGCTGGGAATGCTTATATTATATGTGTGTGTGTGTGTGTGTGTGTGTGTGCGTGTATGTGTGTCATTATATATATACACGTATATATATAATTATGGCATCACTTTTTGTCACCTTATAAATGAAAATGAAAATTGTGACTTCATTGTGAGCTCCAAATTACAGAGTCAATTAACGTATGCTTAAGAGTTTTCCTCACTGAAGCAAAGACGCCAGACAGGAAAGAATACATACTATATGACCATGTAGGTAGTATTTACTATATATATAGTAGTGTGACTTCTAATCACTAATATGTGTGATTAGAAGTCAGATAGTGACTACCCTTTTGTGTCTCAGCTGTGATTGGAAAGGGCATCCAGGATTCAGCCATTGTTTGCATCTTGATATGGGTACCAGTTACATTAGTGGATTGAATTTATGAGAACTAATTGAATTCACAATTTATACACCTTATATTTATTGAGGTATTTTCTATTTCAATAAGAGTTAAAAATTGAATTATTTAATTGAAAAATTCCTCATTGGATTTTAGAATAAAAAGGTAAAAAGTATTCTGGATTGTAAAATTTAGTATTCATGATTTATCTGTTAAATTGTCGTGGGCATCTAAATTTAATAAAAAAGACTTTTTTTTGAAAAACAGAAATAACGTACTCTAAATGAATGCTAACAAATACAGCAAACTGGTGAGGTTCACATAACAGCAAGTAAAGCTGTAAATGATAATAATAACAAAGAAGAGAAAGTATAATTGTATGTCTGGGGTTTGTAAAATATGACAAACCGTAAGAAACCTGAAGGCACATAAGGAAAGAAAGATGTCAAATGAGACTACTAGATGAAAATAATGTTTATTTCCGGCTCCCCCAATTGGTACATAGATTATTTCTCAAATTTATTTAATATATCAAGTTTGGAAGATAAAATTTCAGTTCTGCCTACATTTTGAGTGATAGAAACATTGGGCTCTATAAAGTTAAAGGTATAACATGAAATTGAAACAGAATTGAGTTATATAGTGAAAAATTGAATCAAACAAATTAGCTAAACTAAGAAATTATATCAATTGAAATAGTCTTATTGATAAGATCCTTATTTGGTAAAATATATTGCTAATTTTGAAACATATTGAAAATTAACAATATATTTGAATGTAATATATATTTGAATAAATTGATATTTCTCCTTGGAATCCCTAACATTCATTTTTTTTTTTTTTTTTTTTTGAAACGGAGTTTAGCTCTTGTTACCCAGGCTGGAGTGCAATGGCGTGATCTCGGCTCACCACAACCTCCGCCTCCTGGGTTCAAGCAATTCTCCTGCCTCAGCCTCCCGAGTAGCTGGGACTACAGGCACGCGCCACCATGCCCAGCTAATTTTTGTATTTTCAGTAGAGACAGGGTTTCACCATGTTGACCAGGATGGTCTCGATCTCTTGACCTCGTGATCCACCCGCCTCGGCCTCCCAAAGTGCTGGGATTACAGGCGTGAGCCACCGCGCCCGGCCGGAATCCCTAACATTCTTACTATAACAGGTTCTGATTTTATTTTGAAGGAACACAAAGCTTATATTTTATATCTAATATATAGTTTGGAAGATCATGTTCTGAGTCATGGTATTGAGATCATGTTCTGATCTAACTGAGATCATGTTCTGGGTCGTGCATATATCATGTTATTTTTAGTGAAATGATATCAAACGTATTACAGTCACTTAAGGTACTTTAATGCAGTCTTATCTCTGCATTAAAAAAGCATATTTTGTTTTATTTCTAAGTAGTATCAACTACAAAGTTACCATTTTATCACACAAAATGTTGAGGTCTTTGATGGCATAATATTGTGTTATTTTTGTATCCCTAATCATTAGTCAGAGATTGAGCATTTAAGGAATAGACAAGCGAATGTACAGAAATGTACAGATATAACATGGAATATTATTAGATTTTTTACTTAAATTATTTATTATAGTTGATAGGAAGAACATAGGATTTGGCCAAATAACAATATACTTCAAACATGAATTGCTTTTATTTCTTTTCTGGAATGTTGGATGCTTAAAAAATTATAAACAATTGAGTACATGTGATTTACTTTTCATCTTTTTATTCTTTATGTGTTGAAACCTAATACTTGAAATTTGAATGATAGCCCTTGTACAGGTTTGAGGATTCAAGTCAGAAAGAACCAATGATCTCCTTCTAATCTGGAAATTTTGGGGATAGAACATTTCTCAGATTATGATACACCTATATTAGATTTTCACTGTAAAAGATTAAAAATGTGTGAAGGTGGATTGAGGCAGCTATTACTTTCATAACTTTACTTTGCTCTTGTTGAGCAGAGGCTGGAGAAGCAGTGATAACTAGCGGATGTTAACAGGGCTAGGGAGTGGACAAAGCTGGAAGAGAATGCTTGTAGGTTATTTTTTTCTGGGACTATGAAAATAGCAGTAAATGTTAGCATATACCAGAAGGATATGGGAGTGGTCAAACCCACAGATGACAGCACTCCACAGAACAACACCCAAAGATTAATTTGAATCAAGTCTCTTCCTTGTGGAATTAGTAAAACTGAGCAAATAATGTTACAGTGTTTTCCTTCTTCTTATACATTCTCCTAGGAAGAAAAAAAAGGATGAAAGAGAAAATTGCCTTGTAAAGGAGATTAACTTTGAATAGACTGAGGTTTTGAAGTAACTGCTAAACCATATAAAAGAAACTATGTTTGAAATCAGAAGACAGTGTCTTAATTGAACAGAAAGGTTAAACCTCACTTCACCCCTCTTTACCAGCTAAGAATAGAAATGAGTTCTTATGAACTAGTAGAGATTATCGAAGACTAACAGAAAAATATTACAAGTCTAGAATTCTGAATAACAGAATAAATGTTTTAAAATCTCTGAGAGTCAATGCTAATTGAGATCATGTTCTGGGTCATGCATTACCTAACAAATTTGTACACTTTATTCATGTAATCCTTAACAATTCTACAAAAGATAAACTACTATTGTCACCATTTTATCAATAAAGCCAACAAGGCAAAGTAAATGTGCAACAGTTATACTGGTATTACATTGAAGATTTAAACCAAGTATACTAAATGAAGAACTGTGCTATTTAAATTTATAGCAAAATTAGATAATTTTCTGTATTTATTTGCAAATAAAACATATGTAGATTCATTCCCAGATATCCTGTTACGTATGTTTTCATAATGTTTACGCAAGTTTTATTTCAGCAGCATTTTCTTCCATAATGATTCTGATAAATTAATATACACAAAGGACAATACACAAAAATTTCAAGTTGCCAAATGAAATACAGGATGGCCAAGTTACATTTGAATTTCCAATAGATATAAATTTTTTTAGCATTAGTATGTTTCCAATATCATATATGTCATACTGACATTAAAAGTTTCATCTTAACTTCATTTGCTACATAATTTTTAAAAAATTTTTTGAAATCTGGCAACCCTAATTCAATTGAATCTTAAGTAAATACATAGATCTAACCATTTTATTTATATAAAAGCTAATACCACTATAGATTCACAAATAATAACCAATTGGCATTGCTGCAAGAAAAACATGAATGGGAACTGGCTAGGCGCTAATAGCTTGCAGTGTGATATGGTTTGGGTGTGTGTGTGTCCATCCAAATCTCATCGTGAATTGTAACCCTCCAAATCCCCAAGTGTCCAGGGAGTGAGGTGATTGGCTCATAGGGGTGGTTTTCCCCATCCTTTTCTTGTGATAGTGAGTGAATTCTCAAGAGAATGGATAGCTTTGTAGGGCAATTTTCCCTGCTCTTGCATGCTGTCTCTTGCCTGATTGTAAGTTTCCTGATGCCTCCTTAGCCATGTGGAACTGTGAGTCATTTAAAGCTCTTTACTTTATAAATTGCCCAGTCTTGTGTATGTCTTTATAGCAATGTGAAAATGAACTAATACTTTTCACAGTCTGCTGTGGTAGGACCTGGCCTGGCACTCATAGTTAAGTAATGTTGTTCATCTGTTAAACATAAACAGTTACAACACCGACATAAGATAATTCATTATTTTTCTGACCAGAGACAAAAACAAGGTCACTGGGTAAACCACAAATATCTTGAAGGTTAGCTCCCTTCCCAGCTAACCTGAGCGACTGTTACTTCTTTACCAGTTGTGTTTAGCTTTATTCCATGTCTTGTCTCTTATATAACATTCATTAAGCTACTAAGCCATTAAATTAACCCCACTACCTAACAGCACCCAGTCTGGACAAGGATTTCTGAAAACAATCATTTCAGAGCAAAACCTCTCTCCTTTGAATCCATCTAAAAACAAGCTTTTACTGAGATGCTCTAGAATTCACAATAATACATTGTTTTATTGATTATAATGAGCCCGTAACCAAACTTCACTCAGGATGAAGTTGGCCTGGGGGTCTTGGATACATGGGTATCATCATTTGATATAGTCTGTCCTTTTGTCATTTTCGATCTACTGGTGAATATTTAGTACAATTCAGATTTGATTTGACTTTGCATTTTCCCTGTGACTTCATATAAGTACACAAGTACATGCACTAATACACAATGACTAAACACACTAAATTCACTGTGATTAAATACACTATGACTAATGCATTTTCCTATGGCCATACATTTCTTGGTTATTTCTATTTGTTTACTTCCTTTTTCACTGTTTTGCTCATTTTTCTGTTGGAATAATTGTGATTTTTTCTTAGTGATTTGCATACTTTTTTATATATTTTATATTAAGATCTTTCTCAATAAAAATGATATATATATATATGTGTCCTATATAAAATTTCTCAATATAAAATGAGATACATATAATGAGATACATATATATATATATATATATATATATATATATATATATCCTATTAGTTCTGTCCCTCTAAGAGAATTCTTATAGGAATGAAGCTAGCAAATATATTATTCATAATGAATAAAAAAATAATGAAATGCATGATCTCAGATAGGAAAGTATTTTTTGGAGAATGAAAGTATATATGACAATTACAATTGACAATATTACTATTCTGAGTTTACCAACCTTGTATATTTGGCAAAAAAACAAAATAAAACAAAAACCCTTAAAGGCTATGTTTAGTAAAATAATTATGTTGTAAAATCAATACTGTATTTTTTACTATCAACTTACGTATTGCTACACTTCAAGTATATATACATTCTGCCTTGTATCTACACACACACTATATATGTGTGTGTGTATGTAAATATATATATATATATGCCATGAAAGATTTATGAATCAGTTAGAATATTTAAATAGATCTGAGAGTAATTGAAAATATAAAGTTAATGTTAAACCAACCAAACTGAAGCACAGGTTTGTGGTTAAGTGACAAGAGTGACAACACAAACCACAACATAAATGCATGCATATATAAAACTATCTTTATTTTCTCCTAGTTTAGAGAGTGATTTAGCTTGACTTAGCTAAGTAATGTAAAGATGCTTTGAGAAAATACTCTCCTCTTCCAAAGACACGTTATAGCCATGTTCATATCTCCTTCCCTTTTCCTATTTTCTTCAACTTTAGCCCACTATCATTCAATATTCAATTAGGTTTTCAATTATTGAGGGCTGTGATTTCCAATACATAAGGCATTATCTAGCATGAAGCATGATTAATAGAAGTTAGTCGACTATTTATAGAATGAATAGATCAAGATAGGCTTGTTAGTAGAATGACTCCATTAACACTGTCACTTCAAATCATGAAAATCTATACTGCATGACCTGCAGCCAATGAATTGATTATTCATATAAATTTTAACATAGCCATTTAATTGTCCCATCACTCATAAAACATATTAATTTTAATAGAAAACCTGTCATGCACTACCAGCTGCTGAATTTCATTTTTTACCTGTCTGCCAACTACTTTTGCATCCTATAATTAATTTACAAATTAAATTACAAAATACAATGATAAATGCCGTAGAATAATATAAACTAAAATAGAAATAGTGATTCAATGAAAAACGCTTGTTTTTCAAAAGTATTCATGAAAATATTACATTGACATAATGCAATGTTTAACGTGATATACATATAATGATAACGTCATAAAATATTAGCACATATATCTGTTTTCTAGATAATATCATGCCATTTCCAATAGCACCATTTCCTATTCCCACACACACACACAGGCAAAAGTCACACAAAAGACACTGGCTGCTCATAATTATCAAGAGGCTTTAAATGCACTTGAAAATTCAAATGTTCTATGGAATATTCAAAATAAAACCAAGAAAAATTTCAGGAAATGGAGTTTTATATGTGACTGTGTGTGTGTGTGTGTCTGTCTATGTGTGTGTTGTGTGTGATTTTAGCCTTACTTTTAGTGGTGAGAGAAAAAGATTTTGCCATACTTGCAACATTTCTGCCATCATTTCTGATTTTTTTCCTTTTAACTATTATTAAATATTTAGGATTAAAAAATTCTGGAACTACTGACACAGATAAAATATGTTAAGCAACGGATCAGGATGTTATTGAAGTAGGACAGAAAATAATGTTTTTGAGTAATCAGGTTGTTCCACTTAATCAAAGCATGCTTAATTAGGGAGCCCTCTTAATTGGGACTTTCCCATCTTATCAAATCCAGCCTAATAACACTCAACTGTAAAGACAGGTGGTTAATTGGGATAGTAATTCTAGATAATTGGGGGTGCCTGCGGGTAACCAAGAGTAGCTTACATCCATCTGATTTGAAGATAATATGCCTTTGTAGGTGTCTCCTACTGTGCTTGTATATTGGCTCTCCAAGAATGACCTCTCTCCACTGTTAAATGAACAAATCTCCTTTTAGCACTGACTGCTGGAATTTTCTATTTCTATCTCAGTTTTTAATCACACTTTGATTTTTAAATTGTCTTTTATTTAAAATAACTACATATTATTTTACATAGGATAAGTTTATTATTAGTTTGCACTTTCAATTGAATTTTAAAGCAAATAATTAGTACATAAATAAGCTAGGAAATCAAATACCATAGTTTAAATATACCATAAGACACTAAATTATAAAAACAACAAACACTTCTAAATCTCTGAAACATAATAATTCATCATGCATAAATAGATTACTTAGCTTATTATTTTTGACTTACATATCATTTAGAAATTCCAATCACTACTATAGTATGTGTTATATTGGGCATATTCACAGATTTCAGATTATTTGACTAGTATCAAAATGCTGGTCCAATTCTTCCCAAATAGCAGATACTCAAATAAGTTGACTGAATTTGGAAACATGTTAAAATTAAATTATTAAAACAAGACACATAACAGAATTTCATTTTAATCTGTTTCACTTATGAAGCTTACAAGCTCATTGGATAAGGTAGAGTTTTCTATAAATATACTTCCTATTAAAACGAATTTTTTTCTTTAATTCTTTGGAATAGAATTTTTAGAAAGATTGATGTTAATATTCATGTTTCTCCTTAAGTCAAGACACATAATACAGCTAAATGTGAATGATTTTAAGAGCCACAGAAAGTTATGCTAATTTATTGCAAATAAAAATTTTGTATGATTAAATCCCTGAAAATTAGAAACAATCTTTATTAGGCTGTGTTAAATTACTAATCTTAATAACTTTACAAAGGAACATTTTACATATGGCCCAGTTTTTTAAGTATGAACTGTCATTTGAACATATATATGCTATATTTTATATTGTTAAATATCACTTGAGTAAAACATTCTAGAAGAGAAAAATTTCCTAATAAACTTAACCTAATTTTTAAATTTAAATATTATTCTAGTTTTATTGCTTGTGAGGCTTTCTTTTTATTTTAAATTTCAAAAGTGAAGACCTGTTTCCAGTAAAAATAAAATTGGCAATGATTTCAAATGATGGAAAAGATGTAGAATAACAAGAACTCTCATTGGTTGCTGGTAGAAATACAGAATGGCATAAAGCACTTTTAGGGAGCGTTTGGTATTTCTTAGGAAGTTAAACATAGTCTTACCATAAGATCCACCAATCACACCTATAGATATATACAACCATCAAGTTAAAAATTTACATTTACACAAAAACCTGCACATATCAGTGTTGATAGCAGCTGTATTTGTAATTGAAAAAGAAAAAAAAAAAAGCAGCCAATATGTTTTGAAATAGTTAAATGGGCAAACTCTTTATATTCATACAAAGAGATTTTATTTGGTGATTTGAAAGAGCTATGGAACCATGAAAAACACGAAGTAAGCCTAAATGCGAGGACTTAAGCAAAAGAAGGCAATTTATAAAAGATACATGCTGTCTTATTCCAACTGTATGACATTCTGGAAAAGGAAAATGATAGAGATGGTATAGATAAAGATCGTTGTTTGTCCAGATTTTGAAGATAGGGATGGACCAATAGGTGGCGCACAAGGGATTTTTAGGGCAGTCAACCATTCTATTTTACATTCTAAGGGTGCATTAATGTCATTCTGTATTTGCCAAAACCAGTAAAACTTATATAACAAAAATAGTGAACCTTATTGTAAACTTTAGTGAATACAGACTTTAGTGAATGTGAATATATTTGAATATATTAAAACAGATTAAAAAACTATAAGAAACTTGCCACACTAATGCAGAATGTTAAAAATAGAGGAAAATGGGGTTGGGGGTTACATGGGAGCTCTCTGTACTAAATGCTCAATTTTTCTGCAAACTTGAAGCTATTCTAAAAATAAAGTATTAATTAAATAAACGTTAACTGATCTATTGAAATGAAGAAGAGAAAAACAACAGATAAAGAAGAGTCCGAGGAGAAAAGTGAATGCTTATACACTTGTTGATGGGAATTTAAATTAGTTCAGCCATTGTGAAAAGTAGAATCTAAATTCTTAGATTTCTCTACTGAGTGTATATCCAAAAAAAAAAGAAATATTCTACCAAAAGTACACGTGTACTCAGATGTTCATGGCAGCACAATTTACAATAGAAAAGACATGGAATCAACTTATATGTCCATCAATTGTGGATGGGATAAAGAAAGTGATATATTTACACCACAGAATACCACACAGCCATAAAAAAGAATAAAATTATGTCCTTTGCAGCAACATGAATGCAGCTGGAGGCCATTTTCCTAAGTGAATTTGGAACCATTATCCTAAGTGAATTGATGTAGTAACAGAAAATCAAATACTGCATGTTCTCACAGGTGGCAGCGAAACATTGTGTACTCATGGACATGAAGATAACAATAATAGATACTGGGACTTCTAGAAGATGGCAAGAGGTAAGCAAATTTTGACAAACTACTTTTGAGTACTATGCTCAATACTTGGGTGACAGAATCATTTGTTGATGTATCTGGTTACCTAAGAAGTTACAGTTAAATGTATTCTTTCAGGGCCTCCATTAAGCATGTGTGATCAATTTTACCAACATACTACAACTGTGTACTTCCCAACACAATCATTTTAAAACTTGGTACACTCTCAAACACTCTCAATTTTTTCTTTCTTTTTTTTTTTTTTTTTTTGAGACTGAGTTGTGCTTTGTCACCCAGCTTGGAGTGCAGTGGTGCAATCTTGGCTCACTGCAATCTATGCTTCCTGGATTTAAGCAATTCTTCTGCCTCACCCTCTCAATTAGCTGGGATTACAGGTATAATCTCAGGCACCATGACTGGTTAGTTTTTGTGTTTTAGTAAAGACAGGGCTTTACTAGGTTGGCCAGGCTGATTTTGAACTCCTGACCTCAGGTTATCTCCCTGCCTTGGCTTTCTGAGTAACTGGGATTACAGGTGTGATCCCAGCCGCCATGGCCAGTTAATTTTTGTGTTTTAGTAAAGACAGGCTGGTCTTGAACTCCTGACATCAGGTGATCCACTAACCTCAGCCTCTCAAAGTGCTGGGGTTACAGGCGTGAGCCCCAGTGCTCAGCCAACCTAATAGTCATAGAGAAAACAGCACTGTAAAAAGCACATTAAGAGAGAAAAATGAAGATACAACATAAACAATGGTATCAATCCTCAAAATCAGCAGAGGTTCACAGAATACCACCCAGAAATATGGGCAGGCAATATTTATAGACAGAAAAAGGAAGTGACATACAGAAACAGCTTGACTAGTGGCCGGTCATTTGCCCTACTTGGAAGTGGTGTGATAAGTCATGTGCCTTATACAGATATGATTTTCTTAGTTGGCAATCTGTAATTGGCTAAACTCAATGTCATGATTTGACAAGACTCACCAGTTTGTTATAAAAATATTCTAAGTTATGTTTCTGGTGACTTACCTACTAGGCTAGGTTGCAGTTCTCTACGCAGAAACTCAAAGTATTGGGGTAGCTTTAGGCCAGATTTGGTTTAGCTTAACAATTCTCCCTTTTTGTTTAGCCTCTTAATTTTGAGAGGCTGACGAAAACTTTGGACATTGACACTATTCTTTGCCACCATCACAATGAACTGGCTTGGTTTCAATATGGAATTCACAATTCATGGCATTAATTGAATAATTATGTTCTCTCTCTGTTTTCACTATTCAAATGTGGTGAGAGTATTTGATGTATAATGGAAGGCTACATAAGAGAATTAAGACTGGCCTATTAATTATCACTTGAATCTTTAGCAACTATGAATTAGCCTTATTCATAGTTAACACTATAATATAGAATACTGTAGATTAAGATTTTGTAACTCATAAAAATAGTTGCTTTCTGAAGGTATTTTAAAAAATTTATTAACACACTCAAACATATTTAGATTCCCTAAATCATGTTAAAGACTAGATGTTAAAAGCATATAAAATTAAACTTATGTTCAACAATTAATGATTTAACAATTTCTCTTATCTGAAATAATATAAATATTCATGAGTATTTATCATTTAACTTAGCAAAACTCCAAGAATGTAAGTTAAAAATGAGATTGGAAAGCTATTTGTAAGTAGTTATATTATAACACCAAACCAGCTAGCTGCCATCAAGTTATTTTCCTGGTTACTACTTGTACTGTATGCACATGTTAGATGTCATTACAAAAGCAAGAATCTAAGGAGTTAAATACAGGACTTGTTTTTTCTTGTTTGAAAACTGTACTTGGTATGCATGATATAATGAACACTGCACTTTCACTTAAATCTTTGTTCTTAGGTTAAACTAGTAGTTTGATGAACCTTAAAAATATTTAATAGAAATAAAAGTTGTGGTTTGTATTACATTTAATATTGAAAATTCTAAATACATGCCTGTTCTAATTATGCCAAGAATATTCTTATTAAGAATTGTGTATTCTATAAAGATTACCCAAGTCATAAAACCTAGAAAAGCATTTGGATTAGCTCTCTTTTTTATTGAGAGAATAATTAATCTATATAAATGCTTTTATAAAAATCAGTAAAATAAACCTTTTTTTAACAATTTAGAAAAAAATATTATTACACATATACTATACATACAAACATGTGTAAACATAAAAACAAAAAGTAATCTTTCAGCTTTTATTTAAAAAATTTAGCCTGTTCCAGGTACAAAAATAACAAACATCACTAATTTATTAAACAATAACTGGATCTCAATTATTTTGTGCCCAAGTGAACAAGATGTCCTGTCAATATGGGTGAAGCTTTTGACTAACATTTGTGGATAAGGAGTCTAAGATTTTTTCATTTGCCTTCTGTAGAACATCTTTTGATTCACGTAATCTTTTAGGTGACTCTACATAGCAATTAAAGAATGCATTCCATTGCTTTTGTAGCATTTTAGATCCTTTCTTTTCTAATGGACTCCACCAGTAAAAAATGTATCTGGGTTAAATCTTCCCTACGGTGGCCATTGTAATTCCAAGTTGTTCTTGGTAAAGTTAACCTATTTTTAAAAAAATTCATAGGATCTGGGCCCACAATATTTGCACACGATGTTAGCAGGTATCCTGAAGTTGTAGTCCTGAAATCCTGACTGCTGATAGTTGCAGGAAATCATTTATATAATGTGTCTATTTGAGGATTCTAACTGATCCAAACCAGTAAGTTGTCAGATACAATCTAATCCTGGATCTAGTGAAGTAATAATTGTTCAACAAAAGTCAGAGAGCTCAAAACACAAATTCATGGAGTTCTAATTTAAGAGAGAATTGCCCAAGAACCCAACTGCTACAAGGTATCAGTGGGCACAATGGGCCTGGCTAGGTAACTTTTTTGCTCTGTACTCCTGAATATCAGTGAAGGTATACTTCATTCCACTTCTGACGCCAAATTGTTAAATAAAAAAAACTTTAGACAAATTTAGCAGAGTTTATTTGAGAGAAGAACAATTTATGAATTGAGCAGCACTTAAATCCAAGAGAGGTTCAAGGAATTTCAACTAGCAACAAAGGAAGATTGTACATATAGATAGAAAAAGACAGAAAAGGGGTGTCTGTATTTACAGATGTAGAGAAACAGCTTGATTGGTAATAGCTTGACATTTTCCTTGTTTAGATGTGCTGAGCTGAGTCATTCACTTTAAATGGATGTGGTCTTATCAGTTGGCATTCTGTAACTGGCTAAATCTTGGCTGCTGAGATTACTTCAGACTGGACTACTTGTTTTAGAATATGCTCTTAAATTGTGTGGCAGTTTGCTTACCTACTAAGTTAGGTTGCAGTTCTCTACATAGTAACTCAAATAGGCAGTCTTACAGCAAATTTAGTTCAATTATCATGGTATAGAAAATCCCTGAATTAATGTTAAAATTGAATTAATAATAAAGAGTAAGAAAGAAATAATGTCCAAAGAGACCAAGCAGAGACCAATATAACTTTTAGATATAAATATATAATAATTGAAACTCCAATCTCATTGGACACTTAACAGAATATGTTAGATATAATTGCAGATATTTAGTAAACTGAAGTTCTCAAAAATTAAAAAGCTACAGCAAACACTGATATTTAAAGTTTAGAAATACAAAGAATACATTTCAACAACACAAAGTTTATCTTAAAATTATTGCAAATCGAATGAGTAGACGGGATGAGGAAAATAAATATATTATGGAGAATGTGTACATATTATTCTCAATATCAAGCTCCACAAATGATTATACACACACACACACACACACACACCCCTAAGCATATTATAAAGGTATTTCAAACACAAAAGACAACAAAATTAAAGCAAAACAAAAATAACAAAAATTATATTGTTAGCTGGTATCTTAATAGCAAGATTAAAATCAAATGCAATATAACCATTTAATTGAAGTGCTGAGAAGAGCAAAGCATGTTATTTACTTATAAATTTACAGGAAGGTAAATAAAGTTAAAAAATGAGGGCAATTCTTTGTTGGATGATTGATATTCTACTTTCAGTACGTTTTTGAGCATCTTATATTTATCCTATGAAACAATGCAGAATTATAAAGTCTTTTTTAAATGAATAGAGCTTTGTTCATGTTCAAAAACAATATGAAGAAAATATTTAAGAGTCCTATTCAGAACTAGAAGTATCAAATATAAGGCATTTCCTGTCAGCCTAAGGTGTTACTTTATGAAGACTTATGTTACTTCTAAATTCATTTGAACATGGCTTTTCTATATTTATATAAATAAACACTGGTTTCCCTATGATTACAGAGTATGGAATATCTATCTACCTATCTATCTAGATATTTATCCCTATTAATATATATTTCATGTGCAAGATGATAATATATGTGTGTATATATATATATGCTCTGTAACATATAAATATATACACTGTAATAGATACATACTGTGTTATATGTATGCACACACATATTTATATAAATATATGTATTTATTTAAATTAAGGTAGTGAGATTCAATATTAAGACATGGGTCATTTTTGTATATAAAATTACTGTCTTCTAAAGCTTTTCTATATTCATATGTGTTGTCTATTTTTTTTTT